>PVKA01013593.1:0-54570 GCA_004027165.1 Ctenomys sociabilis | reverse complement strand
GGCTCCACAGTGAGTTCCAGGCCAGCCTAGACTACATATTGAGTCCCTGTCAGAAAAATCCTTGAAATATGTTTAAACATTAATTAGAGAACATGCTAGTTTAGAAGACAGGGTAGCACAGGAGCTGGAGCAGGAAATTGTCACATGTGATTAGTAATAAAAACAGCACTTGGGCTGATAGTATGGGCAGGCAAAGGTAAGTAAGGCTGATACAGTAGGTCAGTGACAGAGACAATTCTCATTCATCAGTCTTTGTAAATAATCTAAAGTTCATTGGCCAGCTTCTTCAAGTAGGCCAAAATGAGCTGTTGGAGCAGATTCAGGACCATGGATAAATCTTTGGGGACCAAGGTCATAGATAGTACATTTAACCTCCAAATCTCAGGTAAACCCAAAATTTATTTTCCTTTTGGAACTTTTGACTATCAGAAGTATGTCACCCATTTTATACAATGTTTAATTCATATAATCTCAGAACATCAATTAATTCCTATGATATATTCAAGATAGTATGATCTAGCCTGTCTTGTGGACCCAAGAGGACACTCATGGTTTTAATAGATCTGAAACACTAAAACATATTGCACCTTGCACAAATTAGCTTAGACACAAGACTCTATATGCATTCCTCAAGAACACTGTCATCTGAAAAGTCGAATTCACTTTTAATTATAATTTTTATTAATTTAAAATTTTAAACTTCTCCACTGTAATAGAGGTGATCATTTAGGCACTCATCTAGTATTGTAAGTAAATGTCAAATGGAATTTCAGACCTTCAAAATGACAATCCATCCCCTCCTGCTTACATTTGTGTCTTTTATTTGAAGTACTCTTTTTATGCTTCATGTCTCTAATTGAGAGAATATATCTTGTAGCAAATCTACTCAACTTGCATGTGTCCTATATTGTTAAATGTTCATGTATTTGCTACAGTAGTCTCATTCAGCTTTGCATTCCCAGCATCTAACAAGCTACTTGGCATAGAGAAGGGGATTTTAAAGGTCTACTCAGTTGATAAAGTATTGAACAGTAATCATTCTGTATAAAAAATAAGTTATGAGGACCAAGCATAAAAAATTAGAGATTTCATCAAGCAGTCATACAACAAAAGTTGACCATCCTGCCTGTTGGTCAAACATACCACACAAATTCTGTAATCCCAAAGAATCCCCTAGAATAGGGCATGTTGTTGCACATCAGGAATATCAGCACTACAGGAGAATTGCAAGTTCAAACCCAGCCTGGGCAACTAAGAAAGATCTTGTCTCAAAGTAAAAAATTTAGAAGAGTTTGGGATGTAGCACAAGGCAAAAGCTGGGGGTTCAATCCATAGAATTACCAAACAAATTTTCACTAGGTAGATATTGCTGCCATGAAGGATTTCACTAATGTAAGCTAAATCCAGCTACTGCTTCCTCAAAGCTATGTGATCACTTATAGGAATATCACAACTAATTAAGCTTACAGATTACCAACTAGAAATACCTCTACAAGTAGTGGATATAATATGTTCATTCCACCCTAGTATGGCATCTCCTTACATTTTTTAATTTCCTTGCTGTGATTTCCTTTTCTCAGTACGTCTATCACTTCATTGAACTGCTTCATGTGGTGCCATTTACTTGTTTATTTTTCTAACTAATGTGCAAATGTACGTTTCCATAGAAATGGATTTACCTGTTTTGTTCTTGGGTGTATTTTCAATACCAAGAGTAGTGTCTATCAAAACACATTTGTAGAGACTCAGAACTCAGCTCAGCAGTACACTGCTTACCTAGCACGTAGAAAGCTCTGAGTTCAATCTCCTGTACCAACAAAGTATATATGCTAAGTAAATAAGCAAAGCTACTTTATACTGGCTTAACAGATTGAAAGCAAATCTGCCAGCTAGAAACAATAGGAATGTGCAAGCAGATTGAATTAACAGGAAACCTGAATGTGACCTTGGTTATTTATGGAAATAACTGACACTTCGTTTTACTGAAGGTGGGACATAAGTACATATTTAAAAGAGTTCAACTAAGGGAGTAGGTATTATAAAGTAGAAGCAAAATCAGTCATACTTATGCATAGATACATGTAGAAACTGGGTTCCTTCAGTAATGAGCATAGCTTCTCTATCTACATCAGCACAGGACAAGAGTAATGCATGCATACTTACACTGTAAACATGAAATTAGAAGGCTGCATGTGGTACAGTCCTTTGAAGTTAACTGGTAGTAGTTGAGTATAAGAATTTATATTATTTTGGCTCTCACAGTAACATTTAGAACACATGAGAGAAAATTCTAAGGATGTATGAGCTTTGATTAATTTTCGAGGAAATTGAGCATGATTCCCAAAAAAAATAAACCATCCTTGTGTGCTTCATTCAATTAAGAGCAGAAACACTATCATCTATTTACTGATATGCATAGATGATAATTAGAAGTGCACAAGCACAAAAATTTCTGGGATAAATGTTCTGTTTGTCTAGTGAAAACTAACATTCATAATAATGAGGCCTACAGTATAAACAATAACATATATCACGAAGTTCAATGACATATAATTTATATTTTCTGTTGTAACTTCCTTCAAAAAAATGAAAATAAAGTCAACTAATCTTCAGGGCTTTACATGTATGGAAATTTATATACAAATTATTAATTTGAATATTAAGAAGGGTACATTCCATGGGACATGTAACAAACATACATGATAAGACATAGAGAATATCAGCAAGATTCCTGATTGTCTGCAGTCTCACTCTCCATAGAAATATTGATACAAACCCTAATAAGTTTTAGAAATGTGAATGTGAGAACACATGTAAGACATTCAGTGTAGTAAACATTTACATGGTAAGAACTTTACAAATACAAATTTAAGCATTGTTATATATTTTGCTAACAATACTTTGGCCCTGAAGTTTCCATGTTGGCAATAATAATAATATCACTCTTGGATAAGATTTCCAAAAACATAAAATTTAAGTGTGTGCATTTTCCCACTAGAAACTTCTGAGTTTTAGGCTTTTATACTAAAGCATGATCTAGGGAATCTTTGGAGAAAAGATGGCAAGTAGGAGGCTTCAGTGATGGTGGTGAGAGTGAAAACATGAGAGGACAAATGTCCAGATTAGGCTGTGTATTCTTCACTCCTTCCATACTCTTTCCAGACCCATGTGTGAAAAAAGAGAAAAGCTTTCCCTATTCTATTTCAAAATTGCAATTGCAATTGGGTGTATATGGAATAATTGGGCACTTATGCTATTTTGGCACTTTGAGAGGTGATATAAACATCATAATATCAGTTTCTAAATTAGCTTTTGATTTCATTGAGAGAATGAGCTAATATTTATGTCAATGAAAAGTTGGAAGACAGAACTAGATACTACAGCTTCAACATGTCTTGGGTATTCCACAAGGGTTCATTGTGGTTGGAGATTTGTACTTTAGGGGGTGGTACTGAGAAGTGACAGAATGCTAAAGAGGACAGGCCTAGTGGAACTAGCTCAAATCGCTGAGATATGATCTCAGAAGGACATGTGACCTCTTCAGTTATCCCCAGAAGGTTGTCATAAGGGGAGTGATCTTGGCCTATTTTTCTCTCTATAGAGAGATGGATCATCATGTAATCACTTTTTCCTGTATGTACTTGCATCATTGGTACCAGTGCCATACGGCGATATAACCAAGGAGCAGGCCTCTGCATAGAGCTAGTATTATGCTGCTTTGACTCTGAACTTCTCCATCTGTGAGAAGCAAGACTTTTCTTACTCCTAAGTATTTCATTGTAGGTACTCCATCATAGAGAATGGAGCAGAGTTGACTGCTACAGGGGGGAAGTGTTATGGAGTGGGGCTAGGGAAGGTCTGGTGAAAGGTATTTGCTCTATTGTGTTCCTTCTATTGTAAAGAAGGAACATGGCTGGAGGAATTCAGGATCACAGGACTTACATGGGCTTACATTGGGTGGACGTAGGCCAAGTGACCCCACCAGCACGGTGACCTAGGACTTAGCTGACTTAGTATGTTCTCATCTCTTTATTTCCATAATATTCATGTTATTACAATCTGGATTATCTATTCCTGTGAAAAATATATAGATCTACCAAAGAGCATCAAAGACTTAAAATACTGAACACCTGGGATTCCAAATCCTAAATATTTTTATAAAAATAGGGAAAATTAGCTTACACATTTGCCTTTAACGTTTCCCTGAGAAAAGGTACTCCAAAAGTGTCAGCTGAGGGATCATGTGGAGGACTATAAAGGCTCAATCAAAAGTTCTCCAGATACCTGAGTCCATCAGGAATCTAAATGTAATTCAGAACCAGAGTAAGTGTCCAGGTGAGGGAGAACACAATTCAAAATTCACTGATAAATTTATAAAAACAAAAGGAAGTTGGGGATCTTTTGTTAATGAGTGTCACACTCATCCTCTTGTTCTCAAGATTTTAAATGCCTTCATGAGAGAAAACCCTGAGATTTCTATTCACTGGACAACTTCCATCCTTACCACTTCACATGGTGATAGATTACAATCACTTTGATAAAGATAGAGTGTAATTACCATATCAGCCCACTAGGCTGAAAACCAACAAACACATTCCTCACTGTGTGTTTCCTGGCCACCAAAACCCTCTATTTAATACTCTCCACTAAAGTAACTATACCAAGGTCATAGTTTTAGATACATCTGGCAGGTTTCTGACTGTCACTAAAGCCCAAATTTCCCTATACAGGTATGAGGGAAATTGTCAGAAGTTACCCTCCCTCTTTCTTAGCTCTCCAATTTCCATCACACAGATGTTACCAGCATGGTTGGTGGTCTCACATCTTTCATAGACAGAACTCTCTACTTAACTTATGTGGAGAAAAAGGCTGACCCACAATATATATTCTACCACCAGAGAAAATCCCTTGGCAAGTTTATTTCTGATATATTTTCAGAAAGCTTCCTTCAAAAGCTTAACTTATGCTTTGATTTTATGTAGTCTTAATACATGTTTTCTCTACATGATTACATTAAACTTGGGGAGTGGTACATGCACATCACACATCTTAATGCTTCCTATTGCCTTCTCCTACCTTCTTTCTCTTTTCCCTCCATCTCTTAGCCTCCTTCTCCTGTGCAAAAGGCTTGTGTCCCTGTATCCTATCATCTATTTTACTTTACTTTTTATTTATATTTTGGGTTTCTGATTTGAGAGAAATCATATGATATTCATGCTGTGTGCCTGATTTAACTCACTTGAACTGTGGTCTCCAAGCATTCATTATCCTACAAATGACTCAGGTTTCTTTTTGCTCATGACAGAACAGTACTCTTGTGTGGATATCCCACATTGTCTTCATCCATTCATCCTCTGATGCACATATACACTGCTTTCTAGCTTTTACCACTAGGAATGGTGATGCTGTAAATATTGGTATGCATATATCACTATAGTATATCGCCTTGAATAAAGACTTCTCGGAGTAATTACAAATGGCCAACAAATATATGGAAATAAAATCTATGAAAAAAAAAAATTCAACGTGTCTGGCCAGTAGAGAAACACAACACTAAACAACCTCCAAGATTCCACCAATTGTTAAGAATTCAAAGAGTAACAAACACTAGTGAAGCTAGAGGGCCTAGAGGAAACTTTAAAAACATAAGCTAGAACAAGTACTATGGAAATCAGAGTGGTGATTCCACAAACCCTAAAACAAGAAACTGCATTATTAGAAATGCTTCATTCTTGGGCCGTGGACATAGTTCAGCAGCACCAGCACCTGCCTGGCAAGCACAAGGTCCCAATTTTTTTTAAAAAAGGAAGATTTCCATTCTTCTTACAGTATTCTACCTCTACTTGGTAGAAGATATAAGCATACCAAAGAAGGGTGGCAAAAGAAACTAATTCAGAATTTTGGATAATTATATTACTGAAGAGTTCAATTCTCTTTGCCTTTTCAGTAACATCTACTCTGCAGTCCTCCATTTTTCCTTCACCCTCCCACTCTTTTCTACTTACTGCAGATAAAAAGATCTTTGGTTGCCCCATATCTGATCTCTAAATCTCTAATGAATAGTATGCTATGGCCAGTCTTCATGCACACACACACACACATACACACGCACGCACACACGCATGCACGCACGCACGCATGCTCACATTCTTCCTATATATAGATCTTTTAAGCTATTATTTCTTCTGGATATATTGCTTCCTCACTTTTTATATCACCTTGTCTTAGTACAGAGCTGGCAAACCTAAGCCACGCATATTCCAGTGTGTTATTGAAAGTTCTAAAACGTTCCCAATGATAATATAAATTATTTTCCCTCCCTTCTCATATTAACTGAATTATTTTAGTACACACCCATATACAGATATTTTGAACATGGTAGGTGCTTCTTTGTGGATATGAATTACACAGACATACATCCAATGGGCTCTTAAGTATACATCTGTCTCTTTTTTTGTATTTAGGGAAGTGTCTACAGGGTGTTCAGGGTCTCGCTGCTACTTCATATTCATAGTGATCCACCTGTTTACAGCCTCCCAAGATCTGGGATTACAGGCTTCTGCCACCACATCCAGTCTCAATTGCAGTTTTAGCGTGCCCCAGGGATGACAGGCCTAGAGATTGAACTCCCGACCCCTGCTCCTGCTTGCAGGTGCTTCAATCTGCTGAGGTATTCGGCCATCCACTACATCTCTAATTGTAACCAGCTTGGATTTCCTCCAAAGTGATCATGGAAATTGGACCAGCAAACCTCTAAAATTCTGTCTTTGTAGATCTTTATTCAAGGATCTATAGATAACACACTTCTAAGCAGTTATAAGTTTTGTTCTTAAAACTACCAGTGTTGTCAGCACTGTTTTGTAAGGATTTTCTTCATCCTAATTATGCTCATTTACCAAATGTAAATGTGAAAAATGAGAAATTTCCATGTTCTGAAGTCTTATAAGGTGAGAAAAGGCTTGGCAAAAAGCCAAGCCGATCCTATTCTGGGGGTAGAGAGGAAATACGAATTTACATCATCATAATTCCTTACAGAGGCACAAATCTTGCCTGAATAGTTTTATAGTTAATATAAAGCATAGGAATATTTTTACTTCATAACACACGAAGCCTTAAGGATGAAAAAGAAAAAGAATAATATGCAACACAATGAGAACTAGAGATAGTATTACTTATTCATAAAGACACTACCCACCGGAGAACAAATCTGCAGGTCTCAAAAGTCTAGAGAAACATTTCAAGCTAACTGCTATACTGGATTTCATCCTCCGGGAAAACCTGAAAGATGTTTGGAGATTGTCGAGGGACACAGTAAATAGTACACAGGCAGCAGTAAACCTGACTTCCCAATGGATGATAAAAAGCATTTATAAAATAATTGCTATTTAAAGTTCTCAAGTACTCAAAATACAAATTCTCAATCCTTAAGAGATTGAGGATTTAGATGAGCTACTTCCCAAATGGCTGTTCATTTTATGGGGGTTATAATAGATTATATCCTCAGCATTCTTGAGATTGATGTCAGAAACAACTTCTCTGCTGCTATGTGCTCTCTGTCTTGCTATCAGTAAAAAGAAAAACATGCTGTCACAAAAGGGCATTGAAGATCAACTTTCCATAAGGGAAACATCTGCAGCTGTGAAATGCCTCAGAACCCACTCTTGGATGCAGATACAGCATAGATGAGGTGATATAGAGCGATCATAAACAGAAGATCGGGACTGTGGATTGACATAGGTGTGAACCTAAAACTGGTTCAAATAGAATGAACTTTTAATGGCCCCAATGAGGTAAAAATATTCAACCTGATGTTTAAATGGTTTAACTCCATTAATGCTTAGGGACTGAGTCATGTCAAGAAATAAGGGGTCATACACATTTTTTTAAATTATGGCACTAGATATTAAATGCAGGGACTGCACACTAAACTACATCCTCCACCTGCTTTTTATTTTTATTTTGAGACCTTGTCTTGCTGAGTTCAGGATGGGCTCAAATCTGTGGTACTCATGCTTCAGTTTCCAGTCTGGAATCACAGACTTTCATCTGGCCTGGATGCCTCTTCCAATTTTTCTTTTTCTTTTTCTTCCTTCCTTCCTTCCTTCCTTCCTTCCTTCCTTCCTTCCTTCCTTCCTTCCTTCCTTCCTTTCTTTCTTTCTTTCTTTCTTTCTTTCTTTCTTCCTTCCTTTCTGGTGGAACCAGGGATTAAACTCAGACCCTTGTGCTTGCCAGGGAAGCACTTATTCCACTGAGCCATCTCCCCAGCCTGCCTCTGCCAATTTTGAAGGACACTATGCCTGTTGCCTAGGCCTGACTCTCAATAAAACACTGTGGTTATTAAGTCTGATAGGACATAAATATAAGTTTCCCTTCATAAGGCTGTAAGAAAAATTGGTGCATGGCAGGAGAAAGTATAATGGTGAATGAGTCTTCAGTAGCACAGGACCACAAATTGTTGCTAACTTTGAAAAACAGTATCAGATCCACTTTCCTCAGATTATTTTTGACAGCAACATCCACTGCCTCTGGGATCTTAAAATTTGGTAGAAAAATGGGCTTTGTTTTCACTGCACTGAAACTGTTCCTTTTCATAATCTTAATATCTAGCAGTAAATGTCAACCATTTAGATGAAACACTGTACAGAGACATGGTACAGAGACGTATCATTCAGGAAAATACAGGCATGGCGCATAGCACTGGCATTAGGATTATAGTTCTTACTCTAAAAGTAAAGCTGAACAATTTCCTGACTCTTTCCTATAAATCACTGTACCAAAGCGTACCTTTATCAGAAGAGTTAAAGCAACCTGTGAAAGATAACTTCTAGCAGGTAGGCTTTTGTCTTGCCTGTTCATTTCACTTATCTTTTCCAAAGTAATAATGCCATAAACATTTGTCTCTGCAGAACTTTGAATCCTCTGGCAGGAAAACACAAAGAACACCTTATTCTTTATATATATATATATATATATATATATATATATATATATATATATATATATATATATATTACATATCCTTGATATATATTATATATTTTATATTATATATTATATTATACAATATGTATAAGGACTTTTAAATTATGAAACTTTCCATGTAATTTGTGGTTCTTCCACTTATTGCTGATGTCACTTTAAACAATAAGTAATTAGTAAGATAGTCAATTATTTACTCTGAAAAGAAGAAGAAGATTGTGTGTCTCATAGTGATATTCAGGGGATTAAATAAGTTCATATACATTACAAAATAAATATGACTACAATATTTTTAGGTGCTCAATAAATTTGATTTAATTCATTCATTGTTGGTATTTTTTTAACGTATTTGGTATAGGGTCTCACTAAGAAGCTTGGACTTGTAGTGATCTTCCTGTGTTCAGCCTCCCCAGCTCTAGGATTACAGGTGTGTGCCACCATGGCTAGTCTTGAGGGCTGGCGCAGTGCACCTGGGGGCAGGGCCAGCTGGCACGTGGTGCTGAGGGTGGAATGTGGGCCCCAGGGTTTGCCTCAGCAGACACCCAGTCTGAGCTATCTCACAGTCCCTGGCTGTTGGCGTTTTAATCAATATGTTAGCGTAAGCTGGACTAAGTTCATGTAACAGTGAAATGTAGCCCATTCTTGAGAGGAAGCCAGCAAATGTTTTTGCTGGTTAATTATATTGCATAGAATTTTATCGAATGAGGACAAAATAAACCTGGGAGAGGGTGCTGAGGTGGTGTGGCCAGCGCGCCATGCAAGGCCACAACATGGTGACCCCCAGCTGAAGCAAAGCATGTTTGACAAGGCAGAAGCATCTGTTACAGAAAGTTGGGACAGGATGAGAGCCACTAAAATCAGAAAAACAAAATTTGGCTAATGACAGCTGCCAAGGATCTGACAGTATAACATGCAATCAGAGGACACTTAACCTTGGCTAAGTGGATGATTCCAACAGGTGTAATTAAATGCTGCCATATGGACTGCAGAGTATATGGTTGTGCATTTGACAATAACTTCAGAGGCATCAAAAAGAATCTACTGCCAAGCCAATACCTCTCTTGCCCATGGCCTTAATATTGAAATTATTCTCTTAGGCCACATCTCTATCATAAAACTTTAAAATACCAATACGTCTTCTGTTAAGAAAAGGGTTTATCATATTTTTTCACATAAGACTTATACATGGGAGGGACAGTGAGATAGCTCAGTGGTCTAAAGCACCTGCTTCGGCAAGCTTAGGCAGGTGCAGGAGACCAAGATTCAATTCCCTGGCACCATATGCCACACTAGCCCCACCCTCAGGGTGGGCTGAGCTGGTCAAAAAAAAAAAGCCTTATTCATAAGAAAAGCAAAGACTTTGTATACTAATGACAAAAGTCAGGGAGTAGCAAAGCAAACACTGATGCATGTAAACTGGAGAAGCTTTAGATTGGAAGGATAAAATGATGAGCTTATGTGGAAGATTGGTTTCAGAGAGAAATGTCATTTCTGAAATCCCAGGAAGTGAGTCAATGCTCAGACATAGACTAACAGTGGCTGCACATTAACTTCCATATGCATATTTATAATACAAAATTTATGAAATTAAAGTAATTGGTGATGTATATTGAGAAGTTCCTCTATACTTGGCCTTGTACACAATGTTTTACATCTGCCTTCCATTTAATCTTCATTGGAGCCTGATGAGGTTGATACATTATCATTCCCATCTTGTACTTGAGAAAGTTCAAAATTGGGGCCATTAGTTAACTTATTCAATAGCAAAGCTAGGACCAGAATTCATCTCACTAGACTTCAGCATTTGTGTCGTAATCACCTTAACAGGAAAGAAACTCAAGCCAAAGGAACTACATGTAGAAACACAAGCATAGGCTCATTTCTATGCAGTGTCCTATCCTAGCCAATAGAATGAGAATGTAGGTTCTTATAGAAATGGTAATTTATCTTCTAGCGTAGTGGAAATCAATAACAAAATGCTATCGGCCATCTGACTTATCACCAGATTTTTTACACCCAAAACTCAGCTAACTTTATGGTTGCATAGACTCATACCATTATAACAATAAAGTGATTTACAGTTATTGCTCATTACCAAACTATTGTATGCTAAAAGCAGTAGCACCCACCAGCTACAAGGATCATACATTTTCTCCACTGGGAAGAAAATGACTCAGCTGGCCAATTCTAGGCTTTCATGGTCATAGCACTGGTGCCTTAATAATGGTGGATGGATAAGTAAAGAGCTATAAATCTGGGTGTGGGCATCATAAACATCAACTAGAAGAAAGTGAAATGACCAAGGCTTCTCCCTCACTAGTTACCATCTTGCCTGTTTACTAAAATAGTCCATCATGTGCTCTGAAGACATGAAGTCATTTAAATAAAGTTCCCATGCCTGCCCTGATACTTCCATTATGCTCAGCTGAAAAAATAATTCAATAATGGAATTAAATATGAATCTGTTTATCTGTTACATTTCTACAAAATAAATACTGGCAATATACTAATATGTTACTGTCTTTTTTAAAATGCAACTTAAAGCTTTCCATTTCTTTCTGACAACTGAATGTCATACTATTTGATATTCTGAAAGAAGCTTTTGCTATGGATATTTATGCACCAAGAAAGAGAGACTTAAAATAAACTGCTGCCTCCAAGCTTCTTGTGGGGACTTGCTTGGTTTTGTTGCAAGTCATTTTGAATTCTGATTCTTCCAAGAGGTGATGTCACTGTCACTATCTCCTGCCACTTGCAGAATCCTCCTGGCAATCCTAACCTGATGCAGATTGCTGACCTAGCAGATTGCTCCTCTGGGGGATGACTCTATTCAACATGCCACCCTTCATACAGCAAGGACACTTTCTGCCTTGTTCTTTTCTACTGTAAACTATAAAGCAGCGCTTATGGATTAATTCATTTAATTCTTCTTCCTTTTCTTTTTGTGGTACCAGGGATTGAACTCAGGACCCTGTGCTTGCCAGGCAAACACTTATTCTACTGAACTATCTCCCTGGCTCCAAATTTATCTAATTCTGAAGAATAATGTTAAGCAAGTTGTTTAGCCATGAGATCAAAGCTACATTCTCAAAGAGCCTTTGTAAGTGACACACTGAAGCACTGGCTTTAAGACCCTGCACTGGCTTGGAAATACTAAATGTCTCCAAATTCAGTGACTTCAGTTGGGTAGCCTGACTGTGGCCAAAATAGGAGAATTTACAGCACAGAAATCTACAAGCACTATGCTCAGTCTCCATATTCCTAAAGCAAAGGAAGCATTTGCTAATATGTCACTGAATACAATCTCTGTTTGGATTCCCATCCATTTATTTCTTGTGTTCATCACAATAGGCAATGAAATTCTCTGGAAGCTATCGTCTTTGGAACTATCCTAATACCGACTACTACCAAGAATGCCTAGTTCTTTTAATTTTCAGGAATACAAAGTTTTTACAAGTGCCTGTCTAGTCTGCATATCTGAGCTCAAAAAAAAAAAAACCTAGAAATTTCAAATTATAAGGTAAAATAAAATCTACAACCACATTAAAAGTATTGCAGAAACTGTTCATAAAACCCTTGTCCGTGAAATAAGATGAATGCCAGTTTTATTACCTCTCATTCTTTCCTGTAACACTTCGAGTGATTATCTAACTTTAATGCATAGCTTCCTTTTCTGTAAGTGGGTTTGTTCACTCTTGAAAAGTCTGAAGTTCTATTTTAAGTACAGTTGACACTGCAGTGGCAGTATTACAGTCATAGGATCAAAATCATAGGGTGCTGTCTGACCTACAGTCCTGATGGCTTTCCTACTCAGTCTCCTACTGGGTTAGCACCAGAAGTGTGCATCTCATTCCTCATTTAAGAAAGTAACGTTTTAACTAATACCGCTACCTGGAAACAGCCACTTACTCTAATAATAACATTCTAAAGCAACTTTAAAACTTTCTTGAAATAGATACACATTTCTAAAATTTCACCTGTTGAAACCTCCCTTTTAAATACATTAAATCTTCATCTGTATTCAAACATGCTGCTAGCTTTACGTCTTGAGCAAACATGGAATCATGATAGATGCTGTCCTCTACAATGTATTGGGGAGAATAGCAACCTGGTAAAGATCCCAGGTGCAGTCCTAGCTTTGTCACTAGGAGACTGTATAGCCCTGGGTGCATTCTGTAAGTTTGCTAAATTCACTGCTCATCTGTAAAATTAGTCTGTGAGTTTTCTGGGCTTTGTTACTTCCACATAGCAGGATTCTCTCTCTCTCTCTCTCTCTCTCTCTCTCTCTCTCTCTCTCTCTCTCTCTCTCTCTCTCTGCCCTCTCTCTGTGTTCTCCCTCTCTCTGTGTTCTCTCTGGGTCCTCTGTCTTCTCTTTCTCTATCTATGACCTCTTTCTGTCCTCTCATTCTGTTCTTTCTCTGTCCCCATTACTGTCACTGTCCTCTCTCTTCTTCCTCTCTCTTTGTCTCTGTTGTTTCTCTCTGTCCTCTATTTCTCTCTCTCTGTTCTCTGTCTCTGTCTGTGTGTCTGTCTGCCTGTCTGTCTGTCTGTCTGTCTCTCTCTCTCTCACTCTCTCACTCTCTCTCATCTGTCTCTCGTGCTAGCCCATTACTTCCAACCCAACTACAGGCACGCTAACTTAATCATCTGGTGCAAGCGAGTGCATTGCTTTGAGTTAATTAAAGAGAAGCAATTGCATTTTGCATTTGAAACTTTGAAAACCTCCACAGTTTCCCTCCCTCTCTCCATGCGGCCCACAGATATGCACGGTGTTGCGGCACAGGGTGTTCTTGCTACTGTTCTCTGGGCAGTATTATTTCCTGTCCTACACTACTAGAATGAAGTGAATTCCACTTGAAGCCTCCTGTTGCCCCAAGGCTCCACCCACTTTCATACACAGAATGGGATCTTTGCTCAGTTTTCTTAGAGCAGCTCTGAGCCCCTGACATACTGGCTGTAGGTAGTGTCATCCCACTGCTGTTCTCTCCCACCCTCTCCCTCAATGTTACTCCATGCCTGGAGGAGCTACAGAGAGAAACAGCTTGAGAAAGTTGTTTCAAAGATATGCTGCATTAATTAAAGTGATTGCATTTTTTTGATATAGAAGAGAACACTTTGAAACAAATGTAAACATACATGTTAGCATACAATATCCATTTATGTTGTTATGATCCCTGTATCTCCACTTGTTATGGGTCATCCCAGTGTTCTGAGAACCAGTCGATCTCTAGGTTGGACGTCATTGGGTGATTTCTTATCCGACCATCTATGTACTTTGCAAATTCCCCACAGAAGGTCTCTGTCAACAGGTTTCTTGGCATGCACTCATGAAGTACCTAGAGGCTCACCAAGGAGTAAAATAAGGGCTCAGGACAATCCAGAGTATTCCTAGCACTAACCAGCTATTTGACAGGACATTTACTTATGAATCTAAAGCTATATGCCAATCTTCTCTCAGTTTTACAGATAAAGGGAAATGGTCAAGCAAAGCTAAATCATTCATCAATGATTTACCTACCTATCACACTTGGCATTTGAATCTAGAACCCCTCCCCGGGCCCTAAAGTCCAGTTTATACAGGCTGTAGTTCATAATGGGTACCTAAAAATTATCATGTGACTCAATTTATATTAAACTACTTTAGTACTTGTGTAAATCTTTTTTAATCTGTCTGCCAACTTTCTCTGCACACCATAATTTACCACTAACTTCACACTCTTGTTTGGCACTAACTTGTGAAACAAAACTGTTCTTGCTCCCTTGGCCCTTATATGTCAAATGTTCATATTAGGATTTCCATTTAGAATGTTCCACAAAGACCTCATGTGTTCAGAAGTGGGGCTATTAAGAGGTGAGCAGGTCATGAGGGGCTATGTCCACTGGCAGAATGATATACTAGTGAATTCGGCAATTGAGTTTGCTGTCAAAAGACAAGGTCTGGCCAGAAGAGGGGGTCACATGTGGGAGCAGCTAAAGGGCACCTCACACTGCTTGCCACCTTCTTTCTCTCTCTACTTCCTGGTTGCCTAGGAAGGAGCAGCTCTCCTATAGTTTGGTCCTTCCATTGTGCTGTTTCTGTGTCTAAACCTGCCAAACATGGATTCAAACTTTCAAACTCAAAATAATCTCTCCTTCTTACAGTTTTGAGCATTACATGTTTTGTCTGAGTCAAGAATAAAGCAACTAATACAGATTCTGGTGCCAGAGAAAGTGGATTATCACTGGGACTGGGACTGTACTTGACCTACAGTATAGGAACATTTTTTTTTTTTTTGTATCAGAAATCAGACTCAGGAATTTGCACTTGCCAGGAAAATTTGCATGCCACTGAGCTATCTACCCAGCCCTAGGAATCATTGCAACTGATTTGTGGAAGGAATTTATAAAAATTTGCAGATGACAGCTAGAAAAGCCCTATTATTAATACCATAAACCAAGCTGACTGGGAGATTCTGATCAGAACTCAGAGGACCAGAGTGCTAATAAAAATGCAGACAAGGTCTCCATTGGCCATTGAACTCAAGACTATGGTAAAAATTTGTCTTCGATTTACTAATGTCTCAATACTTTTCAGAAACTGAGAGCAGGGGACTAATTAAACTGGTAGAAGAAATTTTAATGAAGCTCAATGCTCAGTCTGTGGCAGGAGACTGTGGGGAGGTTTTTGGACAGCTTTATATTGAGAATCAAGAGCAAATAGAACTGTTTTTGTAATTTTTAAAATATTTGCATTTCTTCAGAAAAGAAGAACCTGCAAGGTGGGTGCTGTATAGTTTTGACCACAGAGAGATTGATTGATCAAAAAGACACTTTGAGGGAGTCTGAAGAATCAGTAACATCCAGCTTGTGCAGAAGTAAAGCCCTTTGCTTTGAGAAGAAAACTCCAGGGTACCATGATGAAGAAGAGAACTACTTCCATAGGATTTGCAGGTCATTGTGTCCAACCAATCAGGTACACTTCGGTCTCTGCAGCCATGACACAAGAGGGTCAGCTATGCTTTTAATGTAGGATTACAGACTTCTGTACAATGCAGAAGTTTCAGATTTCAGAAGAAAGCCAGAGAGGCCAGGCAGTGTGCCCTGAGAAGGCAGTACATGAAGCTGTAAGAGTGAGGCCTACAGTGAGCTGGAGACTCCAGGAAGCTAGTGAAGTCAGGAATATCCACTGAAGAATGACACAGTCAATAAATAAAGTCACCTCAAAAGAGAAGCCATGAGGGTTGCAACCAGCAATGCTACGGGATGAAGGCCACCCTTGCTCTTTGCGGTTCACATCTTTTCCTCAAGTGTCATTTCTAATTCTACAGGATTTAATGTTTTCCTCACGGGGTTTTGGTTCTAATGTGATCCCATTCCTTTTTCTCCCACTCTTTCTCCCTTTCGAGATGGGAATGTTTAACTTGTGCTATTGTACACTGCCAGCAGTTAACTTTCTTTTTGATTTTTATTAGGGCTCACAGGTAAGAGTTAGTCAAGTCTCAGTGGAGATTTTGGGCTTGGACTTTTCAACAGATCTGGAACGATTAAGACATTGGCAACTTTTAGAGCTGGACCAAATTTATTTTGTGCAGAGGGACAGATGTGAGTCTTTTGTAGTCAATGGTGGAATATTATACTTTAGATCTATGATATTCCCCAACGGCTGCATGGTGTGCAGATATGAATGGATCATGGGTTTCTGTACTCATCAGAGCTGTCTGCTGAGGAGCTCAGTGGTAAGTGTGTTGCTGGAAGGTGAGCCCTAACCAGGAAAGGCAGCTTGTTAGGGCTAAGGCTGCATCTCCTTTCCTGGCTTCACCTTCTCTCTCTGCTTCCTGAGCACCCCGAGATGAACAGATCTCCTCCACTCACTTCCTCCCATCATGCTGGTTCTGTATTTGAGTACACTGAACATGGACTAAAACCTCCAAAAAGACCTATGAGTTCAGATAAACTGACCCTCCTGCAAGTTGTAGGTGTCTTGGGTTGTAAGTTTTGTCCCTTTCAATTTTCACTATGTACTACAGTGTTACCCATCCTTCAAGGTCTGACTCAATTCACCACCCCCAGCAATTACCGCCTGAGATGTTCAGTTTAGCAAGAAGGATTTCTATCTTCTTAGATCTATCTGCCTGTCAAAACTAATAGCCCACTCACTCTTGCCATCTAATTATTCTTGAGACCTAAGTCTTAAAAAGTAACACCTTGAATTTGTAGTAGTTCTTCACTGGGCTCATAGCAAAAGTTTAATAAATTATGTTGGTCTAGTGCAGATGACTTTGCATACCTTAAACACTATTCTCTTTTATTTCATTTGAAATGCTTGGGGTATCAGGTACATCAATAATCTCATTTGGGAATTGGAGTAAACACATTATTCTAAAAATCAACCAAATAATGTTGACTTTTCTGAGATTGAGTGGTTGTGTTGCTTCGTGACAACCACCAGAGGGCTTTCTTTCCTTTCTTTTTCCAGGCTATCCAGCACCTGAAATGCAGCCTCGGAAATCTGGAAATGTCTACCTAAAAATTCATCTTCGGTGTCACTCTTCCATCGATGGTGCCATGCCATAACACAGAGAACCCCAAATTCTTCTAGCTTTTAGACAAGAGAGGGAAATCTTTAGTATCCTGTAATCTTCAGTCTGTTTGCTAAACAAATGGGATTACAGGGGTAAGAAGGGATGGAAGAATAGGGGCAGGAGGGACAAATGTAGCAATATGTACCAAAACTAATATTTTCCCTTTTTGCTTCCAACATAATATGTTTATGCTGCAACGTAATAATCACTGAGAAACCCTGTATGTTAGACAGTAGGAAGATCAGCTCTCAGCCAGAGAGGCTGTGAATGGAATTCTATTAATATATCTGATTCACTGCAATGCCCCAAATATCTTGAGAACCAGATTTCCCTCTAATGGGAACAGACAGCCCCATAGTTCTTTTTGAAATCATCTGACAGCTTTACAAGTAGAGTGGGGAGTGACCTTTCTTTTTTGAACCAGTGTATATAGATGTATCTTATTCATAGAAATCAGACAGGGCTGACACCTGGTTCTCCACAGCTATAGCTTCCCTCTAATGATATTCCATTGACATGTCTAGAATGATTATTTTTGATAGTGGAGAACAAAAAGGAAGGGTAATCAGAATTGTAAAGCACAAGCTTTTATCCAAATTTCCTCATTAAAAGGGGACTCTTATTTTTAGGATGGATGAGCAGTAGCCAAATGCAGAACACCATGCCTTCCTCTAGCAGCATCCTCGCTTCCCCACACTCTCACATCACCAGATTTTTCTCTTCTGGAGCTGTGGATGCTTATGCCCAGACAGCCACACAAAGCTAATGGTTTTTCGAGAAATATCAAAGTCATTTTTGAGCAGTGCACTGGCCTGCTCTGTTAAATGCTGGGGAAAGGCCCAAATCCTGTACAAGATTCAATTCGAGTCAAATTTGACATGTTGAAAGTTAATGATTTTATTATGCTTCATGGTTTATAATTCAGTCATAAGCTGTGGCAGGTTGGGCACATTTTTTCAGGCAGTTAAGAATTAGGAAGGCTAAAGGCAGTCGGCTCAACCAGATGGTCATTAACTGGAAGTGTGTTGTTTGAACCAGATGCACTCTGAGAGGAAAGGCCATCATACAGAGGTCCATTAGTCATGAACTTCTTTGTACCTACCTTTACGCAGAGGCAAGAGCTGCATTGAAAGGGGTGGGCTGAAAGGAAAAGATTACCTTACCTGTTCTCCAGCTGAAGTGGAAACACTCATACATGATGCAGCTGCAGTTCACAGCATCAGACATGAAATAGCTTTACTGGCAACACACAAGTTGACATTCCACATGCAATGGTCAACTCAACATGCTTGATCCAAAATCGTGTATAGAAGCTAGGTACAATATTTCATGAGGCAAACTTCAGTAAGTGAGGATTGAGCAGTCACAGAAACTAATAAGGAGTCAAGGGAAGCTATTGAAAGGAATATTTGAATGCGAGATAAATTTATATTATCACTTTTACATATGATAAAATGGTTTCATTTTCATTGTAATATGTTCAAGGGACACTGACCAGGACCTGAGATAACCTCAGAGTTGTAGAAAATGCAACACTTGTACTAACGATATACCAAGGAACCCAGCCTAGGAGATAGATAATATAAATGAATTTATGGAAGGATTTCATCATGTAACCACCTGTTTATGAGCAAAACCCAATCATAAAAACATCTGTAAGCAGAAAACACAATAGCATTATACTGTCCTTTTGATCTACATTATGGTATTTAAATCCCATAGCAACAGAAAAGATTGTAAGGAACTAATTGCAATTGTCATAATTAACCGTATGCACTTCTCCACTACATTGTATAGCTTTGAAACTGGCAGATTTGAGCAGGTATAAAAGAAACAGAGCTTTAAAGATCCCAGGAGATGGAAGAAACAACCTTTATCTGATTCCTCTCATTCTAAATTACTGTGGGTAGAGGTTCAATAATTCCATGACTATTTCAAATATGGAAAACATTCATAGAGACAACACAACTGGCATCTAAATTCATATAAGCTTTGGGTTTTTGCCATTTGGGATGTGATTTGGAAGGGGATGTTATAAAAGAATGGAAATGATGAGAAGATCGGATGTTTATGAGTACTGAAGCAGATGTTCCTGAAGTTATTTCTCAGAAGATGTGGAATGGCAGTGGCATAAAAGCAAGCAAAGATGTCTTAAAGAAATAAACTTACCTGGAAACTCTGAAGGTCTCTAAAGCTATTTTCACTTAAAAACAAATTCTTAGCTACTTCCACACACACATACTTATATGTATGTACCCACACACACATACACACAACATGTTCAGACTTTTATGGAATATCTAAGCTTAACATTTGTATTATTTATCATTTAATGAGTCAAAGTAATTCAGAAGACATAAGACAATAATAAAAATGTATTTAAATTAGAGAAGGAGAATTGGCAAAGTTGATTTAGAATACAAATATAAAGTATGAGGTCTTATATACTAAATTGATATGAAAGTGCATGGAATATTACAGCTGGAACACTCCTGAACAGCAATGTGGGCCTCCTGCCTACCCTATCACCTGCAAATCAACATTATGATTGCTTGTTGAATAGAACCCAATGCACATTCAAAGTCAGTGATACTTTTATGGTAAGAAGAAAAAATAGAAGCCAAGAAAGGGAAACAGAAGTATACAAGTGAAAAAAAAAAAAAAAGAATTAAAGAAGATACAGATACAGAAAGGGTGTATGAATCTATAAGAATTAAACTGAATAAAAATAAGACATGGTGGTGTTCTATACGGAAAGCTTACATTTTGAAAATTTCCCTGACTTTATGTTACCTATATCTGTGAATATTGACAGTGTTTCTTCAGCTGTTTCTACTTCAGAAATGGTTATTTCAAATCACAAGAGAGCTCTGCAAAATTAACACTATTTATTAGCAGAGATCTGTGGTATCTTATTTGTAATACTACTTTTAGTGAGTGGTTTAACTTCTAGATATGAAAGCAAAATACAATTAATAAAGAGCTCAGAATATAAATCCTTCACTGCACAAAATAGAATTCTATGAGGTGTGAATGATAAGTTCTATTCTACCCCTCTTACTTTCCTTCAGCCAAAGAAGACAGCTGCAACAGAATTCTTTTTTTTTCAGGACTCTGCCATCACCTCGCTGGTTTATTCCCTCAAACTATCACTTGTTATTACTTAAAGAATTTTACAGCAGATAGTAATGTGTTACAAAATACACGAGAGCATAGGAAGAAACAGAAACCAGACAGGAAGAAATTATTATTAAATGAGGCATGGCCAGCATATAATGGTTATCTGGATATAAAACCATTTTGGAGCTGCCTATGTGTAATGATGAACTAAATATAAAACCATTTCCTCATTGCTCAAGAATAGTTTTCCCACCAAATTGTCAAAAGCTAACAAGTTTCTGACCAAATGTAGATGAACCTTAAAGTAAAGCAGTTTAAACTCTGTTCTACCCTCTGAGTTCCTGGAACTATGGCAACAGATTGCACTAGAATTACATTAGGTAAATGTAAGTATTTACCTTCTTCCTTTCTCATTAAAACTCTGAAAATTGCCTATTGTTATTCTCATTTCATAGACAAGAAACAAGAATTTCAGTAAGATGATAACTTGCCCAATCATAAAAAAAAAAAATCAGTGTAAGAATAAGAACTTGATTCAGGTATAGCAGTTGAATGGCAGCTTCCAAAAGAAAATAGGTCCATGTGCTCATTCCTAGAACCCATGAAGGCCTCTTCAGATGGTGAATGCGTGGACATCATCTTATATAACAAAAGGTGTGGTTAAGTTTAGCTTCTTTGAGGGTGGGGCTGATCTTCAATTAGCCAGGTGGGCCTTCAATGCAATCCTGAGTATTCTTATAAGGCCGACATAGAGAGAAGCAGGCACACAAAGTAGTGTCCCTCGAAAAGGAAGAGAGAGGGGGAAGATACGTTCACAGCTGAGGAGTACAGACACCCACTGGAAACTGGAAGAGACAAGAATCCCACCTAGAAACTGGAGAGAGCACAACTTTGCTTCTCAACTTAAGATCGCCAGCCTCCAGAATGGAGAGAAAACAATTATGTAAGTTACCACGTTGGTGGCAAATTGCCTGGCAGACTCAAAACTGAAGAAAACCTCCATGAGCATAAAGCTCTAATTTCACATGAATGTCTTTTTTATGGAATGAAGTGAATATGATTACCCAGGAAGAAGCAAAAACTAAAGAAGCATTCCTGTGCTTGTTACTCTCTTCAGGCAACTTAGATGCCACTGCAGCCAATTCTGATGCAGATCCTTTTACACGCTTAGTATTGCATTTGTAAGCGTGAGGGCTGATTTGGACTCAAAGAGGCTTTCTAGTTCTAAGAGTCTCTACAATTATCTTTCTGTTTCTCAATAAATGTGTTGAATGAATAAAAGAGTTAGGGAATGAAAATGTTGCTGTGCATGGAACCAAAATAATCAAGCCTCATTGTATCTCAGAAGTATTAAAGCCAAAATGAATTAATGTCATACCAAAATACCACTCTCCAGGACAATAATCTGGTATGATTATAAATGATCAGATTAAATAGAATGAATAACTAAATCTTTGTTAATAATGTATCCAAACTTCCTGGAGTGAAATCTTACAGCAGGAATAAGAAGGCTGAGATATAATTCAATGCAAGAAAAAGAAAACCCTGAAAAGTGAACTTTGAATAACAACGACTTTGACTCTTGAGATAAAAGATAAAGAGTGCATTGTACTAGAGATAAAGAGAGCATTGTACTTCCTATGTATTAGACAATATTGTAAGTACTTTTCAGCATAAAATTATTTAATCCTCACCCCAATTACAAGTCATAGGAGCTCCCATTATCCCCATGGTAAGGTGAGAAAACGTGTTATAAAACTCCTTAAATCACAGAAGTAACGGAGTAACCAACTGGTAGATGGCTAATACAGAACTCTGTGAAAACATTGGAGACAAATAATCCAGACAATGGAGTTCAGAAGGACTAAACCTATGAACATGACACCTCCTAGATCATTTATTCTTTTGTTTTTAAGGCTATGTTTGGATAATGAATGTGAATGTGTATTAGGTATTTTCTTATGTTTTGGAAATTGCAAAGAAAATAAAATAATGAGTAAAACATTATAATACAATGGGAGAAATAGTTCATACATGGAAGAAAAATAAATGAGACTTTTTAAAAAAGGATTTGGGCTTCCTTTTGGCCAGGTAATTTGCCAAAATGACTAACACAAAAGGCAAGAGAAGGGGAATCCAGTATATGTTTTCCAGGCCTTTTAGAAAGCATTGGGTTGTCCCTTTGGTCACATACATGGGAATCTACAAAAAGGGTGATGTAAACATCAAGGGAATGGGTACTGTGCAAAAAGGAATGCCCCACAAATGTTACCATGGCAAATAGGAAGAGTCTACAGCATTAGCCAGCATGCTGTTGGCATTGTTGTAAACAAGTCAAGGGCAAGATACTTGCCAAGAGGATTAATGTGCATGTTGAGCATATTAAACACTCAAAAAGTCATAATAGCTTCCTGAAATGTGTCAAGGAAAATCATTATGAAAAGAAAGAAGCCAAGGAGAAAGATACCTGCGTTCAGCTGAAGCGCCAGCCTGCCCTTCCCAAAGAAGCACACTTTGTGAGGACCAATGGGAAGGAACCTGAGTTGTTGGAACCTGTTCCCTATGAATTCATGGCAAAATGGAGATGTTGCTCTGCCATTCAGCACCTAATTGGCAGCCTAAGTGTTCTAGGTCCTACATAAAAATAAAATCATCCTGTGTTGTAAGGGTGGTTTTCTTAGTTGAACAGGTATGTGGTGCCTTCTTACCTCAGAAATACTTGCAGCAGATTCTCACTGTAGCCAGTAATTGTGTCTGGTCTTTACTCTTCAGTGGGCTTTTTTTCCTTTTTTTTTTTTTTTTTTTTGTATTATTTTAGGGAAAGGTCTACAAGTTGTCCAGGGTCTCACTACCAGATTGAACTCATAGTGATTCTCCTGCTTACAGCCTCCCAAGTGCTGGAAATTACAAGTGTGAAGCACCATGCCCAGTCTCAATCCCCATTTCAGCATGGCCTGGGGGCAGGGCTGGCAGGGCAGGCCTGGGATCAAGCCCCTGCCCCTACATCTGCTTGCAGGTGCTTTAATCCACTGAGTGATTTGGCTGGCCCAGTGTTTTCCTTGCTGAAAGATATTGCTGAGGTACTGTTCAGGTATATACCCAAGTATTCAAATATTTATACAATATTTACATTGGCTTGAAGATCCTATAAATCACCATGGGGAAAACATGTATCAAAATAAATGGAAATCACTTCAGAAACAAATGTCTTTTTCAGTTAAATAAATTATTTAAAACACACACCCCCCAAAAAGAATTTGGGGTAACACGAATGAATTTGAAAAAAAAAAGTATCTATATTTTGTGAAGGAATTCTTCATATGTAAATTTGTCCTAAAAGTATTTCAGTGGACACAGAAGCTCTAAGGTGATGCCAGAACAATATGAAAGATGATGTGATGTTGATTCTGAAGGAGTTCCAAGGACCCAAGAGAAGGAAAGGATTATTCATTAAGATGAGAAGAAGCTAGGCCAAAAAACAGCTGGAACATAGTTTAAAAAATTAATCCACTGATTATCAATACCAACAAAGCCAGATAGAATTTCTAACAAAACAGAAGTGATTCTAAGAGCCTAGATCAGAAATCACGCTAGTCTGCTCTTTTCAACTCTATGATAAATGGATCACTGGGTTTCTGTTCTGCACTTGGAGCAGGATACATGCTCAGACTCTTAAATTTCAAGGAACTGGATTTGAATAATAACTCTGCAAAATACCAGCTGTGTGGCCTTAGGCAGGTAACTTAAAAGCTTCTACTTTTAATATCACCCCCCCCCCATAGTTGGGCAAAGAACAAATGCATGTGAAACGCTCAATGCCACATCTGGTATTCAGTAAACACTATGGTTTGTGTGAGTGTTCCCCACAGGTTCATGTATTAAAGACAAGATCGTGAGGTTTGTGATACTGGGAAGTGGTGCAGCCTGTGAGAGGTGAGGGCTAGTGCGAGGCCCTGGGTCACTGGGTGTGAATCCTTGAGGGGACATTGGATCCAGGACTCTGTCTCTTCTTGTACCCTGGCTCCTGATGTAAATGTGAAGACTCGTGGATGACACTCCTGCCATCATGTGGTAATGGAGTCACCTAATCTTATACTATAATCTCCTAAACCATAAGACAAACTTTTTGTCTTTGTACGTTCAGTACTCCTGGCTGTTTGTTATAGTCATGTAGAGCTTAATAGTACAGCAAAGTTCTTGTTCCTGCCAAATAGTAGTACTGTCATTTAATTGCCACATTAGCCAATTATCATGTTTAGAATAATTTTTAAATTTTTACTGTTTCATCATCATTCCATTCCTCCTCTTTCAGAATGAAATGGATTTTCTTGTTCTTTTTCAGTTAGTACTGTTATGTGACCTTTCTGGGCTAAAAGAATATAGTGGAGAAAAGTATCAGAAAAAAAGAGGGGCCAGAAATCTGGTAAGTCTAGTCGTGAGTCCCCTAATTTTCTTCCTCCTTCAAGAATGATTAGCAGCACTCTAGGTGGTGACACTTTCCTAGCCTAGTCCTTGAATAACAGTGACATAAAAGAGAAGCCCTAGGGCTGGCCAAATAGTGCAGTGGACTACAGTGCCTGCAAACAGGCACAGCAGCCAGGGATTCAATCCCTGGGCCTGCTGTGCGGACCCCACCCCTGGGCATGCTGACATGGTAATTGAGTGGTGGGCGTGTGCCTGTAATCCCAGCTCTTAGGAAGCTATAAACAGGTGGATCACTATGAGTCTGATCTAGTACTGAGACCTCGAACACCCTGTAGACCCCTCCCTAAAATCAAATAAATAAATAAAAAGAAAAGCCTTGGTCACAGATGGCTGTGAAGTAAATGAGCAATAAACTCCATTGCTACCTTGCTAAGGGGACAAGGTTTATTTGTTACTCCAGCCTATGCTCCCTCATCCTGACAAATACAATAGTTTCCTAGCTTTGTTTCGACCTTTAATGTATAAGTAGTATAGATCCCCTTAGTCCATTTATGTATTTATTCGTTCTTTTATTTTAGTTCTTCTTACCTATTCACCCTTATCAACTGACCATGAATCAAGTGTGCCTTGTGGATTGAAGTTTCCATTAGACAAAAGTTGAATGTGCAACTCTCTTATGTAACAGAGCTTGAAATAATTCCAAACAGGATTTGGTATTTAATAAATGCTTCTTTGACAATGACAGCAACAGAGATGAGCATTAAACCATCTTCATAGTAATTCATAAATGTCTATTTCCACTTACTTTCATTTAACCAAATAGCTTTCTTCTAAAACAGACAGCTACTTTGAAAACAATTGTCATCAAAGAAGAAATACAGACTGGTATTTCTCCTCTCTCACTGTTTCAAGCCCGTACTGGCAAGAATAATCTGCAAATCCTAGGCCTTGCATTAATGTCTCCAAATAAGGAACAAAAATTTAAAAGTATTCCTGTTCAGTAAAGGAAAACAACCAGTCCTTGTGCAAGTTTTCCTTACTGGAGCACTGATGTGTAAAAATACTTGGCAAATATTTGCACAACTCAAAAAGAAGCAGAGGGGAGATAATGAGCGCCCCTGCATGTAGATGTGATTGTCTTTCATTACTCTTACCAGACCCACGAATAACCTAAGACATAAGACCTGCTTGCTTCAGCTGGGACAATCAGTGAACAGAGTGACAGGGTCTGGACTAGGTGCAGAGGAAGAAAGGGGGACAAGGAGGACAGAGGACATGAGAGTTAGGGCTTGGGCCCACCAGTCCATGTGTCTTCCATTGTTTCAATGCTAAACACATGGAAGACACTCAAAGGCAGTTGGCAGAGCGAGTCCTGGGAAGAATTCATATCATCCTAGGTTCCAGACCCATGGCCTTTCCTCCAGATGGTATAATGAGTATTGAGAAAGACTTGGCCAAATGGTATGGACAATGAGAAGCAAGGAAGTGTGAAGAATGAAGCACTTGGAGAGATCAAAGTGGGAGGACACAGGTTCATTATCTTTACAATAAAAAACAAAATTCTTACCCAGACTGTTTACAGTCAGCATTATTTCATCCTTTCTACCTCTCTGAGGCTCAACTCTTTCCCAGATACTGTCAGTCCCATTCTTTTCAAATTCTTTAGAGTACTTTGATGCATCCCTACCAAGTCAGGGGTCTCCCACTGATCAGCCTAAGTGTGGCACCAGTGTCAGATGCTTGATAACCCTTCCCAGACACCCCACTGCCACCAGAATAGAGCAGGTCTTCTGGTCCCATACCCGAACACATGAAAACATCCCTTCATGGCACTGAGGAAGTTAAGGATTTAACTTCTCCCTTGTGTATTTGTTTAGCATCCATCTCTAGTACATGCTATGGGATCTCTAGCACCCATTACTCTACCCAGCTCAAGCACTATGGTAAGCAGATAACTGTAAAACAAACAAAGGTAGCCCAGAGAGTACAGGGAATGAAGCAAAACATACCTAAGGTCTTTGTCTCTTTGGACAAAACCACTTCCTTTTCCCTTCCAGCATCTGCTTTTCCTGTGGAAACCTAGGCACTTGGCCTCAGCAATACTCGACTAGAAAGAATTCCAGTGCAAGAGAACATTAGATGAAGCATACAAGGAACAAGTGTTGCCTAGAACTGGAATGTAGCTGGAGTGAGGAGTCATGTTCCACCCTCCAAGACAGGCAAAACGTTATTTTCTTTGGCTAAAGCTTTTACAATTTGATGAGAGCATATTTCTCACATATAATGTCAAATTCTCTTAGGGACATTTATGCAAGTTTGAAATACTAAAAATCCCCCCTTCCAAAAGCACATCCCCACATCCAGGTGTTTTTCACAGTCAGGCAGAATAATAGTTGATTTAGGGAAGAATTCACAGAAACACAGCTTTTCCATTTTAAGAGTTCACCTAAATGTCTTGAAACTTTCTGGAAAAAGAATAGACATGCACAGGTCCAATTAATTTCTAAAGGTGTCAAGATCTGTGGTTTTCAGGTCCTTAACTACAAGAAACATTGGTGCAGACACTATGTTAAATAAGGGAAGAGGAAAGAGTTGCTTTTAACTTGGGAGACCCTCACCTCAGAGGAGTAGGGCTTGCTGAAATAAGTTATGACTGCACAAGAAGAACTACACAGAAATGCACAAAAGAGGCCCTCGGTGCTTAGCTCAGTGGTACAGCATGTATTGAGCTTGCACGGAGCCCTGGGTCAGATATCTAGCTCTTCAGGAAAAGAAAAGGAATGAATAGAAGGATGGAAAGAAGAGAGGGAAGGAAGGAGGGAGGGAGGGAAGGAAGGAGAGAGGGAGGGAAGGAAGAAGGGGAAATGCAAAGGAGAAAAAGCCTCCGTCCCTCTGTACTATAGGCAAGCCCAGACTCATGGCTAGGACCATGACGGAAAGGCACTGAGCAAAGAAAGGGTCCTAGTGAGCGTCCAAGATCCTCCGTGGCTCATGGGAAGAGAGGGTCCGGCAGGATATACCAAAAGTATATGTACTCAGTACTCTGAACCAGGGCTAAAACATATCACACTCTTGGCAGAAAAAATAATCTGAAGGATAATACATGTAGATCAAACCAAACATTGCAATATTAGGAAAGGAGAAGCAGCGCTACCACTGGTATCTGCTTCACCTTCTCAAAGGCAACCACTCTGAGGGTCGCCACATAGCATGAAGGACCGGACTAGCACCTCACAGGCCACGCTCCTGGACTCCCGCCATCGCTGCAAATGCTGATGATGCTGCGTATAGCAGCTTCTTCTCCAGCAGTCTCCGTGGGGAGAGGGAGCCCCCAAGCTCCAGGTAGAGATAGGGTGAAAAGGGTGAAAGATTCGCACTGAGCCATCAGCAGGGGCCTAGCACAGGTCACGTGCCTGTGGTCAGAGGAAGGGAGCAGGACCGAACAGCTGGTCCAGACTGAGGCCTCCCCTGCCCTTTCCCTCAAGATAGAACAGGCTGTGTTAGAAGAGAGATCGTCGCCAAGATCTGGGCAGGGATGGGGCGCCTCTAAGCCAAGTCCAGGGATTGAAAATGAACTAGAGCTCAGAGTTATAACACTTATTTCACATGCTCCGCATCTCAAAATAACTGAGGTGATCAGATTGTGGGGCTGAGACAAAAGGCTGCAGTTGCCTAAACTCTATGTCACAGACACCACCACAGTACCTCACTACTTCCGTGCAGGCTGCCACAGCTGCTGGGAAAGTGGTGGGCTGTAGGCAGGGCCATCGCTAAAGCGAGAAGGGGGCTGCATGGACACTCAGGCCTCATGACCTCGCAGAGAGTGGCTGATTTGCGTTCCCACCACATTGGCTTTTGTGTTTGTTTGGTCTCTTCCCTTCTCATTTTTCTTCACTTTGTTACATCTTTACACTCTCTCGTCTCTTCTCCCCATTCTTTCTCTTCAATTCTTGTGCCTGTGTAAATGCTAATGCATTTTTTATTTCTTTCTCCTACTTTTTAATTTCTTTTCACGTTTTCCCTTATATTCTGCTCCCTCTTACTTTTTCCTATCTTTTCTCAGGTTAACATTAGCTTCCTTCTGCTATATACTGCCCCTCCTCCAACACTAGCCTTTTACTCTAACTATACAAGATTGATAATATTTTGTATATTATTACTTCCCCATCTACCTCCCCCTCTACTGACTCACACTCCTCTTTCACTGCTCTCTCTCTTCTCCTGCCTTCATTTCCTCCACCCAACACATTGCAGGCTAACTGCTAATAACAATATAATATCCTACTACTAAAGAGTAAAAATACAGGGGCAAGATTGAATACATCAGTAATGTATGATTTGGTCTGTTGATGCTAGTAATTTTCTCCTCACAACAGAGTGAAACGATCTAAACCATTTCAATTGAATAGATGGAGGGGCGAACACCATCTTGGTCAAAAAAGGCAGCAACACGTCACCGGGAGATGGAGTCTAGCCAGAAAGATATTTCCTCACAGTACTCTACCTCAACTCTACCTCAACTCTTGACATCACCAACACCTCTGCTCCACACTCAAGGGAACATGGGAAAACAAGGTAAAAATTAGTCCACATGGTCTCTCAGCTCTCCCAAGGTGAATCTGGAGAGCACTGAAGGAGAAAGAAATAAATGCCAGGTTGTAGAACTGTATAAACTGGTCAATGAAAAAGAAAGGAAACTGGGCAGGTTCACAGAGGCAATGACCCCCCCCCCAAATAATTGAACTCATGTACCAAATAACCAACATGAAGATGGAAAATACAAAGAAAATATTGGCAAAGCTGATCAGAACATAAATGACAATATTTAAATGGCAATGGAATACCCATCTCTGACAAAACTAAATAAAAAAAGGGGATATAAATGAAGAACTATTTTGTATCTGTATATACCAAATAGGGTACATATACAGCAACTTTCTCTCAATTCAGTGAGAAGAAAGATTTGTACTTACAGTGTTTGGACAGGATATCATGTCTGCAATCTTATACTATGAATAACTACTACAAAGACAACAATATGCAAAGTATTAATTATTGTAACTGTCCTACTAATCAGTTTTGAAACTGTCTCATTGCTATTTGTTTCTCAATAAAATTAATTAAAAAATCATACGTGACAAATTTACTAGAGATAGATTCCATCAAAGATGGCTTCTGAAATACCAGAGACATGACTTGTATAATATTTATAAATTGAAGAAATGAGTAGTATGAAAGTAGGGTTTCTGAAAATCAAGAACATGTGATAATTTACAACAGCTTACTTAGAGTTTTAAAACATTGAGAGAAAAGCAATATCAAAATAATTCAATAACTATGAGACAATTTTAAGAGGACCAACCTAAGACTACTTGGAGTTAGAAATTAGAAGATACCACAAATGGAATAAAATATCTGTTAAGAGAAATCATAATAGAAAACTTTCCAAGGATGGGGAAAGATTTTAGCATACAGAGAAGTGAGGCTTCTGGAATACCATTTATCTGTGATGAAAATAGAAGCTCCCTGTGACATAGTTTATCCAAATCCAAGACATCAAAAAGGACAGAATTTTAAAAGCTGTCAGTAAAAAGCAAAAAATGACAAATAAAACTAAACCCACTAGGATGACAGCAAAGCCAAGTTACCAAAGGAAGAGAAAAGACACATGGCAAAGCAATTAGAAATGAAAATGGAAGAATTTCTATAAATAGCATCAAAATACTGAAGACAGCCAATGACTATGGAAGACTGTACATCTATAAATGAGAAAATCTTGAGGAAAGGGACATATTCCTAGAGACAAACAAATTACTAAAAGTGAACCAAGAATACTCCTCAAACTTTTGAATCAAATAGAAAAGGATGGAGTACTCCCAAACTTATTTCTGGAAGCCACCATCACTCTGATCTTCAAACTAGGAAATGATCTAAGCAAACAAGAAAATTATAGGCTATTCTCCTTAATTAACATAGGTGGAAGTCTTTAATAAGATATCAACCAATATAGTACCACAAATAATTAAAACATACATCAGGAACAATTAAGTCCCATCCCAGGATTGTGAAGGGGGTTCAACATATACAAGTCCATAAATGTCATACATCACATAAATATGGTCAAAGAGGAAAATCACACCAGTAGATGCAGAAAAAGCCTTTCACAAAATGTAGCAGTCACTTATGACAAAAATTTGAAGAAAATAAGTACAAAAGGAACTTTCCTCAGTTGGATGAAAAACATTTATGACCAATCACCAATCAATATTCATATTAAATGAAGAAAACCTGAAAACTTTCCTTATAAGGAATAAGAAAAGGATGTTCACTATCACGACTGCTTTTTAAATTACCAGAAACATTATCCAGAATAACCAGGCAAGAAAAATTAATAAAGGTATTTGAGTAAGAAACATAAAAGTAAAATTATCATTATTCACAGATTATATGATCCTCTGCATAGAAGAATCAAAAAGTTCCACAAAAGACTTCTAGAATCAATAACCAAGCTCAGCAACATAACAGGATACAAATTAATACTGTTCCTGTATACCAACAACTCACTAGAAAGAAATAAGGAAAGCACTACCATTTATAATAGCATCAAGAAAATTTATCTAGGAATCAACCTAACCAAGAAAGGGAATGACCTTTACAATGAAAATAACAGCATTTGAAAAATGAGACAGAAGAGGACTGAAAATGGAAAGCTGTCTTCTGTTCCTGGATAGACTAAAGCAATATAATCAAATGCCCAAAGTTCTAAAATTGATATTCAGATTTAACATAATCCCAATCAAAATACTGGTAGCATTTCCTCCCAAAAATAGAAAAACACCATAAAATTCATATGCAACCAGCAGAGACCTAGAATAGCAAAAACAATCAGAGACCTAGAATAGCAAAAACAATCAGACACTGGGAGAGAATAAAAGATGCAGAAACAATGCCAGGCACATTTAGCCACCTGACCTTCAACAAAGGGGCCTAAAGCATGTGCTGGATAAGAGGCAGCCTCTTTAGCAAGTGGTTCTGGGAAAGCTGGATGTCTACGAAAAGATATCCCATAGCACTCAACTTGTATTCAACTAAAACAAAATTGGATCAAAGATCTAAATTGAAAATAGAAACACTTAACCTACTGGAAGATAAAATAGGTAAAACTCTAGAAGTTACAGATTCTTCTGGAGAAAATTTCAATTACAAATAAAATAATAAGAATCAATAAGTGGGATTACATAAAATTAAAAATCTTTTGCATAGCAAAGGAAACAATCAACAGAGTGAAGAGACAATTTATGGAATATGGAAACATATTTGCCAACTAAATCTCAAAGAAGGACTACTATCTGGAATACACAAAGAGCTAAAAAAAATTCAATGCCCTGCAATCAAAAAGAAGGGATACCTGAAATGAACAGACATTTCTCATAAAAAAGATACAAATGGGCAATCAGTACTTGAAAAATTGTTCAACTTCCCTGGAGATTAGAGAAATGCAAAGTGAGAGTTTATGTCACTCCACAAACATCAAAAAATCTGATAACAAATAGTAGGAAGGTTGTGGTGAGCCAGGAAGAACCCTACATTGCTGGTGGAAATGTAAGCCAGTACAATAATTATGAAAATCAGTATGGTGATTTCTGAAAAAAAAAAAAAAAAAAAAAAAAAAAAAAAAAAAAAAATATAAAAAAAAAAAAAAAAAAAAAAAAAAAAAAAATATATATATATATATATAAAACTCAAATGCCATTTGACCTAGAAATGTTCCTGTAGATATCTCCCCCAGAGGGAAAGACATATTACAGCAATATATACATACCCATGTCTATAGCGGCACAATTCATAATAGTTAAATCTTGAAAGCAACCCATAGTGTATACCCATCAACAAATAAATGGATAAAGAACATGTGGAATCTAAATAAAGTGCAATACTATTTGGTTAAAAAGAATGACAAATTTCAGACATTTATAAGGCAATAGGTGCCCTTTCAAAATACAATGTTAAGTGGAATAAACCATACATAAAAAAAGCAAGTGCTTTATAGTTTCTAGCTCATGAGAAACAAAATGCAAATAAAATAAAAACAAAATAAAGGCTGATAAAAGTAAACAAGATAGATTTTTTGCAAAGGGGAAAGGTGGAGAAGTCTGAGGGTAGAGGGGACATGATTGTGACTGTCATTACTGTATCTTGCAAACGTTAACTGGAAAAATGAAAAAGATGCTAAGAGAAGGAAACTGAAGATGGAGAGATGGAGGAGAAGGGGGAGGGAGGGAATAAAAGATTGAAGGTATGCTCAGCACATAGGTCTTCTTTCAGCTGAGGGTAAATAAACATTATCTACTAGCAACACATGTGAGTAGAGATAAATGAATTAGTAATTAAAATAACTGAAAAAAGAAAGTTTTCAAAACACAACTGCCTGGAGTTACAGAAGAGCTACAAGATCAGAAGAAACTTTGACTTAAGAAGGCTGACAGTGAAGCAAAGCAGGTCAAGCATAGAGCCTTAAGTCAGAGAAATAAGGAGTGTTTGACCTGTGATTGTGATGGAGGCATTCATGGTTTTATAAGGCCTTTCTATAGTTTTCCCCTTTTCCCTTAAATTTTCAGCCCAGAGCACTGTGTATCTCTGTACATCTTATCCCTGTCTGGAAAGCTCTCAGTCATAAAGAGTATGTGATGACAGAGAAAAAGAAAGTAAGGATCTTTCTCCCTTGAAATTTTTCACCTGCCATGCCCGCTCCTCTATTTGTCCTTAACAAAGAGTAAAAGGCCATACATAAGAGTGGAATCTTAGACCAAAGCCATGTAACCACTGCCATTTCTACTTCTGGCTTTTTTTTTTTTTTTTTTTTTTTTTTTTTTGGTATTTTTCATAAGGTCTACAGGGTGTCACAACATGGATCGGACTTGTGATCCACCTGTGTTCAGCCTCCCAAAGAGCTGGGATTACAGGCATGTGCCACCACACCCAGTCTCAGCGCATCCCAGGGGTGAGGCCAGCACGGCATGGCAACTATTACCATTTCTAGAGGAAGAAAGAAGACGAATTCCTGTCATGCCACCAAAGAGAAAACCGAGTTTGTCCCGTGTGTTTGTGATAATGAATTCTGAAATAATCACGACCCTAGACTCAAGTTCAAAGTCTGACAGTTCCTAAATGCACACCCTGAGCTAAGTAACCTGACCTCTGGATATCTTAATTTTCTTGTCTATAAAATTGAAAGAAGCAAACTTTCAAGGTTATTTTATGAATTAAACAAAATAGAGTCTTGCAAGCGTGTTTGTGGAAGGGCTGGCAAACAGCAAGTGCTTAATAAATGACAGCTGCCTCTGACAGAATGGCTCAATTTGCATCTTGAAGCTGCATTAAAAATATTTTTATGAATACCTGAAAATATATTTTATTTCCAGTATTTTCATAATACTGGAAAATATACTTTCCAGTTAAGAGGGAAATTTGTGAATAGGTATGTTGTAAGGAGCAAGTGTGTTAGAGAGAGTTCAGGGATTTTTGATTTTTTAAAAACTCCATTATATGCTCTAGATTGTAACACTGAATGCGAAGAGAAAAAAAAAATCCCTCTCTTCTTTATTTGAAATCTAATAGAAAAATCTAATTATATTAGCAATTTCTAATTTGTACCTGCTCTTTAATATTGCTCAGTAAAAATCAGTTCAGCTTTCTCTACATGTCTTATACAGATACTCATCCTTTAACTTTGAAAGAATCAACTCAAAAACATTCTACCTTACCCAGCATAAATTTAAAACTTATAGAGGCAAGACTTCGTATCTGTATATGCAGCTGTTTGGGGAATAATTACCATCTTATGGCATAATATGCAAAACATGGTCTCATGTTACATGGAAAAATCAGATAACTGGTGCTTTTCAATATAAGAATAATTAAAGAAAAGTGAGAGACAATCAACCCAAAAGCAAACTCTCTTTATCCCTAGTTCTGGAGGTGTCCAAGGAAGCCCAAGGGCTAAGCACCACCACTGAGGGATTTTCAAAGTACCCTTGTATTTTTGGTAGATCAAAGACAGATGCTGAAAGGGAGTTGCCTTCATTCCAGTTAAACAGGAACCATTCTCAAGGAGGGAAAAATTTCCACAAAAATAAAGAAAAAGGACCAGGGGCTGGGATACAGTGTTGGCAGGCTGACATCTGCAGGAGCACTGAATAGGACCCAAGTTGGATCCAACTCAAATCTGCAACTCGATGAACTTATTAAAGCCAGCAAAGGGGACCTCAGACATGAAGTGAGGAGGTGTTTATTTTCATATTAATAAGAATTTGGCTAATCCAAAGTTAATTGCTTCTGAGCTAAAAGAAAGGGAGGCTTTGTGTTTCTGAAGGCTAGAAACATTTCATTTTGAATGAACCATTACAAATCAAGCAACTAAGAGGCCCTCACAGTGTCTCTTCACATACAGATAGGTAAGAGACCCACACACCCGAACTACAGACTACAGGTACTGGATGTGCGTTGTGGCTCCTTGAAAAAATGAATGATAAGATATAGACCTTATCTGGGCAGCACAAGAAAATCAGCAACGCTGACTCCCGGCAGGACTTCAACCCCAGCTACTCCCAGTCCTACCTGCCTAGGCATTCCATGAGTGCTAACTCTGAGTCTTTCTACTCATAAATCATCCTATTCCACATATGTTGTACATATAAGAGGGCAATTGGACAACTAAATGAAACAAAACTACATACTATGAAATAATACCAGAATAGGACAGATGGCATAAATTATGCCATTTTATTTTCCATTAATTTCTTTTCTGCCTAGGGTTCCAAATTACAGCATTCAGTTATAAGGGAAGCACATTTACTGAAAGCCTAAGATGGCTCAAGTTGTCAGTCCAAGATAAACTATATCAGCGTTACAGAACATGCTTATTAAAATGCATATCTGAGTCTTCCAGATAGCTCAGTGGATTAAAGCACCTGCAAGCAGGCACAGGGACCAGGGGTGCGATCCCCAGGCCTGCCGTGCCAGCCCTGCCCCCGGGGTGCACTGAACCAGCAATTGAGACTGGGTGTGGTGGGGCACCCCTGTAATTCCAGCTCTTGGGCGGCTGTACAGGTGAATCACTATGAGTATGATATCATACTGAGACCCTGAACACTCTGTAGTCTCTTCCCTCCAAAAAATTTAATAAATAAATTAAATTAAAATGCATGTCCTCCATCCCAAAGCAGCCACTGAGTCATATGTTTGAACATGGAGGAGAGAATCTATATTTTACTCTGGCCCTTACCTAGACAATACAATTGCTGTTCCTATCTTATATTTCAATGAATGGGCTAGCAAAAAGTGGGTGAAAGCCTTTTTGAACAGTAACACTTACATTCAAGGCAGAATCTGAGGCTAGCATTTTTTTTAAGGAAAAATGTTTTGATCTTGCCTCTTCCCATCCAAACAAATAAAAAAGTAACACCATCTTCCTTTCCAAGTATCCTAGGTTGGAGAATAGGAACATCTTAAGTTTTTCAAGCTGGTATAATTTTAACATTTGAGGATTCTGGATGAAGCAGAACAATTCTGGAAGAGATCTGAAAACTCGAGTTCCTCTATGCTGTACATCATCAGAGCGAGACCAGAAGCACAGGATGCAGAAGTAAAGTTATCATTAGAGGTATAGTTATCAGACAATGACTTGATTAGAAAACTGTGTAAGCCCAGGGCCTGTGGAAGATGCTTTGTTTCTGAGACAGAATCAGATCTCGAGATCCAGATGGAGAATAAACTATTTTGTATGTGACATGGTCTTGGCAACTTTGAAGGGAAAGGATGCTCACCAAGGCTACATTTATTTATATTATTACCTCAGCAAGTTTCCAGAGGTAGGCTGGTCAGCAAAGGTCCTTGGTAAGATCAAAGTATATATTATAAGATTTTTTTTATGTGGCTGAGCATCCACGCATAATGAGCAACAAAGGAAGTAAATCAATAAACTAGAAAGAACAACAACAAAATAAATTTTTAATGTAAATACATTTTCCAGTAGAACCATTTCTCAGCTCTTATATATCTGCTCCATCAAAAAAGGTAGAGAAAAAAAAAAAGAAAGGTGGGCACCAAGTGTCCAGATCAAAATTTTAAAAGAACATATAGCCGGCTTGTGACTGGACAGTGCTAATAGGTTCTAACAAATCTCATCCTGTTGGTGGGCATTTGCCTTGCCCCAATCCTATCTCTTCTAATTCCGGAGTCCAAAGGCACAGCGGGCCCACTGCCGCCACCAGCAGCCACCACCAACTACAGCAGCAGCTGGTCCAATATGTCTCGCAAGAGAATCCTAGTGAAGTGCATAAATCCCATCCGGGGAGGCTGCAAGCAGAGCTGCCAGCAGCCTGGCTGAGCTATTTTTAGGACCATATAACTGATTGTCCACCACCCACTTCTCTTCTCCCCTGCTTTCTTTCTGTAGTTTCTCTTCTCCAATGTAAGTCCCTCAAGCCTGAGTGATCAGTAATATGATAACATGCTGGCAGCTGAAGGGAACTGGTCTGCCCTGAGTAGGTAGATTCAGAATGACTAGCTATGCAGAGAATGTGATGAAGTCTGGGGTGAAGACAGAGAGCTGTGTAAGGATTCAGGCATCACAGATGGGCTGGAGGGCAGGGACGAGAGGGCTACTGCAGATACAAAGACATTCTCAAGGAAATTTCTACCCCCCTCTTCTTTCCTTGCAACATGCTATATATGGACTCTTGATTTAGGAGGGTAAAGTTGTGTTTTGTGCACATATTTTGCACACAGATTGGCCCCCATCCTTTCCAAGATTGCTTAGTGAAATGCATATTCTCCATCTCCACACCATAGTAAGTGCTAGTGGGCACACAGTGGCTGGACCATACAGGCCATTCCCAGGAAGGAAGAGAAAAATCAGCATCACTTTTGGGACACAAAGTATTACAGGTTCTTGCATGAGGGCCATTGTGTTGTATCAAGTCAGTCACGTGCATGCCACCACATCTTAATGCCTTCTGTCATCCCCTATTCCTGTCTCTCCATCTCTTGCTCTCCTTTCCCTTTGAGAAAGGTGTGTGCCACCCTACTCCTTATCTTTTAATTTGTTCCTTTATTTACACTTAGGGCTTCTCATATGTGAGAAAGTATGTGCTACTTAAAGCTAACTCAGGGCCAGCAAGATAGCTCAGTGGACTAAAGCACTTGCTTAGGCAAGTGCAGGGGCCACAGTTTGATCACCAGAACTACATGCAGCAACAGCCCTGCCCCCAGGGTGGACTGAGTCAGCCAGAGTCTGGGCATAGTGGTGCACATCTGTAATCCTCCAGCACTAGGGAGGCTGAAAACAGGAGGATCACCACAAGTCCAAGCTGCATAGTGAGACCCTGCAACAACCAAATATATTAAGAAAAAATAAATAAATAAAAGCTAACTCAGCCTCTTTCCAGTAAAAACCCAACAAGGAAGTTTGTTTTTCCAAGCACAAATTTCACAGGAGCTCTAGGAATTCAAAAGCATCCACGGAAAGGGCTGTCCAGCCCTCTACTCACAGGCAAGCTGACCGCAGATCCCCATGGTGAATTCTTCTGAATATGGGTCCTGGGGCTTTGGCTTATTGCAACTCGGTTTCCCTCTTATATGCACTCTTTCTTGCAATCTAATACTACCAGCAAGAACACAAAGCACAGCACCACTAGCAGGGAGTAGAAAGGCAGGGGACCCTGAATCCCAGGTGAGCAATCAAACTCCTTCATGCTCTCCTCTCTGTACCTGCTGCAGTGCATGAATAAATTACTTCATCTTAGCTCACAGAAGAACCTCTGAACTATGCAAACTGAATCACATCACTTGTTGACTAAAAACATCCCTAGAAGCTTCTTGTTGCTCTTAGAATAACACCCAACCTCCTTGCCTGGCCTGGCAAGACCCGCTTGGCCCTTCTTCCCTGCGGACTGACACCCATCCCTTTTCACTCTGTAGCCATGCATGCCTTTCCTTTGTGTCCCACAAGGATGTCCTCTGCCTGAATTGCTTCTCTGGAGACTTCTACAAACTAGCTTCTCATTTCTGCTTTAAGGTCAGTGGACCCTCACAGGGACAGGGTTCCTGACTTCGCTCCATTCCTACCCACTGAGAATGCTGTTACTTAGCCTTCTCTTCTTGGTGACATACTATCTTAGGGAAGTCATGACATTTATTTACTGACTTGCAAATGCCCCTCTCCTTTCTCTAAAATAGAATCTGTCATGTTCACCACTACACTTTCAGCACTTAATAGTATGTGCACTCAATAAACACTCTAGGAATGTTGTTCTTCAGTCTCACTTCAAAGGGGATAATACCACTTTGGCAGAGGTATGGAAAGGACCACACAAGACAATGATGATAAATCTCTAACCATGCTGCCTGGTACACAGTAGGCTTTTAAAGGTTTTGCCCAGATTTGAAGTCTTTAAAGAAAAGCATTCAAGTATGACAATATACTATCTGTGTTTTCACCATTCAAAGTGCTGTGTAGTAGTTGAAACTTAAACTATTTAATGTCACTTAATAAAGTGACCAAAATGTGTAAAAAAAATGAAGTTACTTTATGTACTTCTAACCACTCCAAATAATTTTGCTGCACGCTGACCATTCAAGTTTTTCAGCTTTTCCAATTGTTCTCTTCAAGTACACATCTAAGTTGTCCTGACCCATGATCTTCCCTCTTGACTGAGTTGTTTTTAACATTTGTTCTTCTTAAAATTCCCTAAGAAAAGCAGTAATGCGAAAAGAATTATTTGAATTTCTCAGATTGTGTATAGAAGCAAAGTCACATGCTCATTCTTCAGTCCAAAGGGTGTCTGTCTTTCCACGCCTCAAGAGGAGATGGGTGCATAATGAAGGCTGTAGAAATAAAAATAGAAGTCTGTGGAGGAGCCAGAGAGATGGCTCAGTGGAATAAGCACTTCCCTGGCAAGCTCAAGGGCCTGAGTTCAATTTCCAGTTCTGCTAAAAAAAAAAAAAAAGAATGTTCATAACTTCATGAGGCCAAAGTCTTGGAGGCACCCTGACATCTTTGTACTGGCAGGACCAGAGCCCAAAGACCCTGAAGGAAGAGCTTCCTCAAAAGACACAGAATCTTGGACACAAAGGAAAAGTAATATAATTCATTGTAGCAAACTATATAGAGTGTACTGATTACAAAAATTGTTAAAGAATCCTGAAAATAAATCAGCTTATTTACCAAGCCATTGGACTAGGAGAACTTGTAAAATACTGGCAGAGCCTCAGTATCACTAGCCTGAACAGCTCTGGTGCTTGGGGAGGCAAGCAGAGTCAGCCCGGAACAAGCTCACTTTCAACCCCGTGTTACCAATCTTCTGGAGCAGTATTTATCTCTCTTCCTTAGAGAACAGTTTCAAGAGTGGAACTCAACAGCAAGTTTCATGAGCTCAAGTTTCATGAGCTGAGCCTGAAGATGACTCCACGTCGGTTATATCTTGTCCAAGGCCTGGTACGGCTTCAACAGAGTCCACACTTTCTCGCTGACACAGGGACCCTTCACCAGCATCCTATATGACATTAATCTGGTAAAAGACTAAAAACCTTAATTCACAGACATGCTGATAAGAATATTGGTTCCTCTGATACAAACATTTTATTTTTAAACCCTAATTTTATGAGCTCCTATTTGCAGGGAATGAGTTTTGCTTTCACCTTGGGCAGTAGATAGATATACTTAATATATCTGATATGAAATGTAAATCATGGCTTAGAACTGCTTTGTTTTGGAAGTTGGGAAAAATTAGCCAATGGGTGTCTGTTGCTGTTTATTTTGACCTGAGCATATTTACACATTTGTTGATCTTCTTGTCTTCCTCTGGATGCAGACTCATGTTACCCCTGTACATCAAGGCACTAAAATGATTTGTCCAGAGCAAACAACAACAGGGAAACTAAGACTAAGACAGTTTCATTCTTTCCCCACCTGGGTGTGAAATCTCATGCCATGTGCTCTCTTATAAGCAGCAGCTAGTTTAATTATGAAATACCTGAGTGCTATGTAACTGCAACTGTTTTTCATGAATGGCTGCCTCCTTATAAAGTAAAACGTTCAGCTAAGTTGTAATACCTGGAATTTGGACTGATCCTGTCTTCATGGCAAGAAACACTAAACAGACTTCCTGCCATCGACATCTTAGGAGGATTTCTCCATGCAACCACTATCTACTGTTTACAAATACTTGGAAAACTTCATGACCATTTGCCTTATGCAGGAAATAAAGCTAAACCATATTTTAATTACAAATGTTTATATATAGAAGAGTTACTCATTTTAGGACCAAGAGAAGTACAAAGGAATCTTGTAGAATAGCAGATTTATATGTGCTCCTTAACTGGTTTAAAAAAATAAGATATGGGGCCAGAGAGATGGCTCAGTAGAATAAGTGTTTCTCTGGCAAGCACAAGGGCCTGAGTTCTACCCCTGGTTTTGCTAAAACAAACAAACAAAAAAAGATAGAACGATTTTATGTACTTCAGTGACAGCCCCATTATTTATAAAATGTAATGGTGATGGTAATTCAAGTAGTTTTTGGTATTCCTGAAGCAAAGGGGAGAGTAAATTGTGAAGGTGCCAACATTCCAAACTTGAGCAAACCAGGAAACGGGAAAATGGGTGATGATATTCATCAGTGAACTGCTACTAAAATTATAAAACTGCTATCATTCTATCCTTTAGAAGTGACAACCATTACTTGCTTTATCAATCTTTTTTGATCCTTGAGTTCTACGAGTTGAAAGTAAAAGTACAAGCTTCCTCATCAACATAGGCAACTAGAGTTGCAACACTTTAGAAAGAGAAAATAAGATTTCTACATTCTGTTGCAAAACTCAAGCGATTAGCTTACTTGACTTCCATATCAGGCCAAAGTATATTTTTCACTCTTTTCATTGTGTTCAAATTCCCAAACCAGAAAAATACCCTTTGATGTGTCATTCCTGGTTGTAAAAATATGAGAAATGTTTAACTCTCTGCTGAGAATTTGATGCTATTGAATAAAACTTCCATGGATGTCAAAGAAGCATTATTTCATTGTGGTCAGATGAATGAAGCTGAATGAGGCATAAAACTGTAAGCTCTGATGAATGTGGCCCTAGAAATGATTCAAGTCCATATTCCAAACATGTTTCCTTTGTAGCATCTGCTGTTGCCAACTGCAAGAAAAGAGAGAGACCATTTAGGGTATCCCAGTGAATGCATTCCATCCTCTTAGGAAGCAGGAAGAAGCAAATGGAGTCACCAAATACTATTTTATTGTTAAATAATGTTCTGTGTGTTCCCAGGTTTGAGGAATGCCATTAGGTACATACAGGAAACACCAAGGAAATGGAATGTACTAATCCTGATGTTAAACTTCTTTAAACTAAAAAAATAATAATATCATGTGCTAAAACATTGGAACAGTCCCCCATGATGCACAATATAATCTCTTTATCATCATTTTCCCAATCAACTAAACTTTCGGAGATTATATATGATGCTAGCAAAGACACTGCATTTAGATTTCTATCTTCAATAAAATTTTATTAATTCAAAACCAAGCACAGCTTGAGAATTTAACAGCATCTAGGCTGATTGATAAGTCCTGGTATAGAGTCCATGAAAATAGATATGAGAAGCAAATTAAACTCACCAAACCAATTCGTTGAGCCTATGAACCCTGATTATAAATATGACATATTAAAAAGCATGCTACAAGTAACTTAGAAAAGAATATTTTATTTTAATCATTAGCAGTAATAATAAGTCAAGTTTACATATCTCCTAAGATCACTTCCTAGGGTGGAGGTAAGGAGTGAGGACACACACATTTTGGTTGGATTATTGTCCGTATTTGAAAGCAAGTTGATTTTCTTTTAAAAATCATGATAAACTCTTTCATTAATTCAGACTGACTTCTCCCCTTGGCTGTCTGAAATTGTAATAGTTCACTTGCTCCTAGTGTTTTAGTCTCTTTCAGCAATTCTTAACAGAATGCAGAATTCTTTAGCATTCCTCTGAAGCACTGTTATCAAATACCATTGCCTGGAAAAGTAACATTTTTTTCTTCTAGGCAAGACACTCTAATTAACTTCTCTGAGCTGGACTTCATTCTGTTTCAACCATTTCCTCCAATTCTGCATAATTAAGGCAAAAGACTTGATTCTGGAGTCAAATTAACTCCAGGCATTTTATTTAGAAATAGGCAATTCTCCTTGGATTAGTGTTGTTACTACCTCAAACAGAGGATTTAAAATAATTTTATTATAAAACATCAGAAAATTACTACATAATATACGTCCAGATGCAGTAATTTCTATAAAACAAACTAAATTGGTTCCTTTTGGGTAGGATAAGGATTTTTCTTTTTTGGTCTCCAGTATTCAATCAACTGGCAAGTTTGGGCTGCCAAGCTTCTTCAGAGAAACTGATGCTTGTGCTAAAAATTTAGTGATTATTGTGATGCCTTCTCTATCATACTAATTGCACCTATTGGCCTCATGCATGGCTTCCTAAACCCCTTGTGTTTTCTTTCTTGTATTCTATGTGCATTTGTGTGTGGGTGATTTAGGGATGGAACATAGGCCTTTGTCGCTAGGCAGGCAAGCTAGCCCTGAGCCACATCCTTACTCCTCATCACTTCTTTAAATATTGTTTAAATATGTGTTAACTGTCCCTCAGCTGAAACACTGGCTTGCTTCCAGGCTAATAATACTGGACTAGAATTGCGAACATTGTATTTTGACATCACATACTATGGATATCTGTGAATTTGCCTCCTCAAGTGAATAACCAAGAATAAAACACAAGATAATTTTGAATCACTTAAAATCTTGATCATAAATTACTCTGTTGAGGAAAGTTAAGATAAAGGTAGTGGTCCTGTTCCCTTTCCAGTGACACTAGCTATTTCCTGTTCCTCAGATGCACCAACCATGCTGGTTTGGAATTCTTTCACTTTTGTAAATGTCTTGCCACAAAATTCTCTTCCCCTAAACCTTCTTAAACTATATTCTTGACATGGTATATAATAAATTTTCAAAGATCAAATATCAATGTTTGTTTCAAAACAGCTTCTAAAGTTGTACTTCCTCCTAATTCCAGGTTTTATATACTATACTTTATTTTAATTCATATCATATAAAAATCATCTATGTACTTTCATATTCAGACATCACAAAATGATGATAAATCTCACATAGACAGGAACAGTGTTGGTTTCTTTTTTACCACTGCATTAGCAGCACTTGACATAAACAGTTCCCCACACTTTCATATGCCTTATGGTCTCGAACCTTGAGTTATTTAGCCTGATTCTCAAGCACAATTTATATAGACGCACCTCTTGCCATTGAGCAAATATTAGCGCACCTGTGCCACTAGGCTAAGTCTGGCTGAAAATCTACTTTAATAAATAAAGTGTCACTGGGACTCAGCCCTGTTACCACTTTACATGTTATCTATGGCTGTTTTGGGGCTATGGAGGCAAAACTGAGTAGGTGTGACAGAGATCACATGGCTGTGGAGCTTACACTATTACATTCACTACCTGGCCAATTACAGAAAAAGTTAGACAGAGCCTCAATACACTTAGTAGAGAGGCCCACCAGGGCGCTAATCTTAAAAATATTCAGAAGTGAAATTTTCTCACTGTCAATGCATCTCATGTATGAGATCAATAGCTACGTAAATGCTCCATTATTTTTCATCTAAGCACCATTTTCTCTGAAAGACAGTATGAGTTGCCTCCCAAACACATAACGTGGCTACAATAGAATTACTCACTGGTAGCTCTTGAATCAATAATAATTGACTTTAAACTAAGTGGTGATTTAGAAGGGAATACTAAACTAATAGGTAATCACATAAAAATGTGATGAAATCCTTGTCAATAAATGCATGCGGCCTGTAGGTAACTGTGACATCAGCTGGTATTTGAATGCAGAAAGCTAAGCAAACCAATTTCTTAGTGCAAATCAATTTGAACAGAAGGACATTACTATACCATAGGAGAGTGAGAATATGCCATCAAAGATGGTGACAATGCAATCAGACACAACTAAGCATGGTGTTACATAGAATGAAGTAGACTGAGTACTAAGAAATGCTTCTTCATGAATACAAATACTAGATGAGGTCCTGCAGGGATATTGTCATTTTTCTCTGACATTGTTTTGAGTAAAGGCTGGCCATGAAGCTGAGAGAGTCAAATAACACAGCATGTCAGCTCCCACTGCAGTGCCCCAAATAGGACAGAAGAAGAGACAAGACAAACTAGTAGGACTGCTCCATGGAAGCATGCATAAATTATTCTTTCCAGCAAGACACTGAAAAATGGCATGGCCTGGCAGCTCTTAGCAATGGTAATCATCACAACCTCAGCAAGTGTTTCTCTTTCACATGTTAACTTAAAATCATTCTGTTCTATTTTGTCCCAATCAGTCTGGAATTTGTTGCAAAGGACAGTCTTTCCTTTAAAAAAAAAAAAAAAAAAAAAAATATATATATATATATATATATATATATGCACACACATAATATTGTAATGGAAGACTGGGTATGGTGGCACATGTCTAAAATCCCAGTGCGTGGGAGGCTGAAAACAGGAGAATCACTACAAGTCTGATCTATGTAGTGAGACCCTGTAGACCCTATACTAAGTACACACAAAAAATAAATAAAATAAAATATTATAATGGAGCTGGCTGTGGTGGTGCACAATTGTAATCACAGTGCTCTGGAAAGCTCTGAGAGATGGATTGCAAATTCTAGTCCATTTGGGTCAATTTAATGATTCAGAAAGACCTTGACTCAAAATAAAAAATAAAAATACAATCGTGCCAGGCTGTAGCTCAGTGTGAAAGTTGGGTTCCATCTCCAGCCCTGAAAAAAAAAATCTAATGGGATCAAACAGTTTTCCTATCATCCATTCCCCTCATAGGGAACTCATCTGACTCATCTTAGATTAGTCCAACATACATGTAAGACAGCAAATTAGAAACCAAGTCTTTGGGTACAACTGTTCTCAAAATAACAGTAGGCAATTATCTTGGGCTTCACCCTGTAGTGTTTGTGTATGTTCTCTCTAGTCACAGGAATTTTATGGGGATGATACACTAGTATGACAACAGATAACTTGTAAAGTCTGCTTCCCAGCTGCTGATGACCCACTAGAGAAATGAACTGATAACTGAGACCCTTGAAGGCTGAGGTTCAGTGAGAATGGATGGGAGTTTGGCTTTCCATTCACACTGGATGCCAGAGGAAGATAGGTACCTTAGGAAGGAGTAGTGCAGACACCATGACGTGGAATATGTGACTATTGAAGATCGTGCTGCTCTAGGGAGAACTCATTTCTTGGGCAATAATACCTTTGGAAAGAAAGCATGTTTGCACTGGCCAAGGGAATGTGATGGATTGTTCAATGCATTGTGTGAATTCTAGGAAAAAAAAAACTAGTTCACAGGATTCAAAATTTATTTTTGACCATGAGGGAGACATTCAGGAAAATTAGAAATTTATAAAGCACAGTGTTAATTGTATAAAAAATTACAGTGGGACTTTGGTAGAGGAGACGCCTCGCTCTTAATAATGTGAGCTTACTTGAAATAGGAGGAAAAGCCCTGATATTTTTTTTTTTCATACAAGATTCTAAACCAACTGCCACAACCTGCTGTCGCCATTAAAACCCTGGAAATTATCTCCAATACATGTAGTTTCTTCAAATTCTGATTCCTGTCCCATCTCCTACACGCATTTTACAAAAGAAACAATTCCCTTTGACAAATCAAAAAGGTCAGGCAAATACCCAAGAGGCCTGAGAAAAGTGAGATTTCTATTGTTATTGAAGTTCAAATGATCAATGTGTAGTTCAAGCTGTGAGGCACCAGGGCTGTAAGCGTTTTATGGGTTTTGGTGCCAGGTCAAATTCTAGGATGAGAAACACGTTATTGGGGACTATTTTTCTAAGCAAACATTTTTCCTCTTCATCAAATATTACACCTCTTGCTACAAATGGTGAGGCCTCAGAGAAATTGCCCCTGGATCAAAACCTAATTAATGATAAAGCAAATTTAACTGGACCTGGAGGTTGTATTCTTCCCACCATGCAGTGCTGCCCCCCATGCTGTCACAGCTGTTTATGTTTCATTTTTCTGCTCTGAGTCATCTTCACCCCCTATAAGGATCAGTTTGAAGCTTACAGAGCTCTATAAAAATAATACAGGAATAGATATAGATTTCTAACCAGGTCAAGTAAGACATAAAACCTACCAACTTGACATGTATAGAACAATAACACATAAAAAAGATTTATGTCTTGAGTGTCTCTTTGAACAACCACCATCTGGGTGAAGGATGAATCAGGCTGTTTTAAAATTGCTTTCCTAATATTTAAATTTATCTTTCGAACATAAGGTTCAACAAGGAGACCTGCAGACATATTTTTTTTTCCAGCAGTAGGACAGTTGTCCTGAATGTGGTAATCTATGGTATTTTCATCTGACCTATAATTTCTCTCTTTGTGAATATGAAAAGTTTTTCCTCTTATTAAGAAGCCTGTACTTATCCTAATAGATTTCAAATGTGGCATGAAGTTTGCAGTGATAAAGTAATTCAATAAATGCACATTATTATGTGTCTGACTCTGTGCTAGGTAGCAAAGATAAAAAGATGATTAGGGCATTTTTCCAAACTCTGCAACGTCCAGAACTTGGTTCTTCAGATGCACTGGTAGCCAAATAAAGCAATGTGGATGCAATGAACAGTCTGAGAGATGTGGAAGTGGCTGTACGACTTCAGCTGCCATAGAAGGACAATAGCCTTTGGGTAGGCAGGCACAGAAGGAGCAGAATGGAGTGCATAGTGTATGGCTGGCCCAAGGAAGCAGGATTTAAGGGAGCTGGAGGAATTGAAGCTACCAGACCTGTTAGTGAAGGTTAGAGTAGAAGAATAAAAACAGAAAGAGACAAAATATAAGAGCACTCACATTACCAAAGGAAGCCAGACACATGGATGGTGACTCAACAATGATGTAGGTAAGGTGAACTATACCACTTAATGTTACCCTTTCCTTAGTTGTATTATGGTTCTGTAATAATGCCCCAGTCATTCTCTATACATCTTTATTTTCCGCATTTGGGACGGGGTCTACAGAGTCTTATTACATAGATCAGACTCGTAGTGATTCTCCTATTTACAGCCTCCCAAGTACTGGAATTACAGATTTGCCACCATGTCTAGTCTCAATAGCCACCGCAGTGTGTCCCAGGGGGGCAAGGCTGGCATGGCATGCTAGGGATTGTCATCCTCTATTTATCTCCAGTGCCAAACATCTTTTAGTCATAGAAATCAATAATCCCCTTAGGAAGAAAATAGTGATAAACCAGGATGAGACATTAATATACCTTCAGTGATGAGCTGTAGAAGCATAACTTTGGACTGGCCAAGATTTCAAAATAGGACTAAAAACAGTAGTAATGTAATGAGGTCTCTTTTATGGGGACTGTAGGCCCTTGTACAGCAGTTCTGGTGAACTGAATTCACTGTACACCAACAATCTATCCATCACCACAGTGAAGGTAGTACATAGAGTGGTAACGATCAGTAGCTTTGGAACAAGGTAGAATGGATCATGGGTAAAACAGGGCATTTCATATAACTCTCTTGTTTGTTTGTTTTTGTGGAACTAGAGATTGAACTCACACAGTTGTGCTTGCCAGGGAAGTGCTTATTCCATTGAGCCATCTCCCCGGCCCTATTCATATAACTCTTGTTTCCAAAATTAGAATACAGCACCTCCTCTATAGATTGTAATGAATATTAAAGAAGATAATGTGAATAAACAGATTAGTGTCTGGCATACAGAAAATATTTGCTACTATTTTTTTTAGTATAATCAGCACCCATCCATGAAGTCCCTGTACATTATAGAACAATAGCAAAGTTTGTCAAAATATTACCTTAAAGAGCCATACACTGAGAATTAGCATTCACTTTTGCTGTGACAAAAGAGGAAAGGGGGTCCAGGAAAAAATGTGGAAATAGAGGAGAATGAAGTAGTATATTTTCTTTGTGGTCTACTTTTATGCTCATATTGTCAACCCTGTGTTTTCTTACCAACAGAAAGTATGGATAAAGGAAGCCAGGGATAACTACCTTCTCTGTATGGTGATATACAGGTTTTTAAATTTGTTCCATTATTAATAGAAGTTTTCTTGTCAATTACAATAAATTAATCAAACAGTTAAGTTAAACATTCTAACGCTGGGCAGGTATGCCTGTGCCCTGTATATTAATTTTGATGATTACTTTCTTCTCCTAAAACAAGGGTCTTCCTTCTTTAGCTCAGTCTAAGGACCCCAAACCCTCATCTTATTTTCTTTACCTGACTGCCTTTGGTTTTTTTTCTTTTTCTCTGTGAAAATGGAAAGTTACAGACTTTTTCTTGCCATCATAAGAAAACCACTCACAGGAAATAAGCATGCCTCTCCTCCCGCCAGCTTTTGTGTTTCTAATTTTCTTGGTTTCTATTATCTCTGAAACAGAGGAGTAGCCCTGTTTATTGCTTTAGATTTCATCTTACCCACTCTTGTGGACAACACCAATTTCATTTCTGTCATCTCCTAGATTTTCAGGGCTGAATTTCATTCCATTCCTACTGTTGCTCCCCCTACGTCCACAAGATGAGGTCATGATGTCATTTCTAATTTTGAGCCTCTACAGTGGGTCTCTTTTTTTTTTTAGAATTTAATTTTCTATTTAGTAATTCTAAGAAAAAGTATCATGTCATCATTATAAGACATAGTGATTTAGGTGACAAAGAAGTATCTACTTAAGCCTTTATAAAGGCTCATGTCAGTCATTCATCAGCCTGAGACATTGCACAATGTACAGGAGCCTTAGTTTCCCAATTGTAATGTGTTAATATTTAAAAAATGTGCCCAATTGGCCTCTGGGAGTATCCTGAGATCAGAAACACTCAAAGATTTTGCTTCTGAGGACATGATCTCTAAACCATTTAGCCTCTCTTTTGGAGCATAAATGCAGCTTAACATTCCCCTTTCAATATGGCTCCACCCACCAGGAAGCTTTTCACTTAGACTAGTACTGTATCGCTGAACCCCACATCTCCTGCTCGCAGTTCCTAATGCTTCCTCTTGTTCCTCTTTCCTAACAAGGCTCCTTCTAGCCTTCCCTAAGGGTGCTGGTTGATGGGGTATGGCACAAGCTGTGGGCAAAACGGAACAAGGATTTCATCTGATTGCACCCAAAACAATTTCATTTTGAAAAGAAATACATACATTTTTCCACAATTTATTTCCCAAACTTTGAACCCCTTCCCTAACTTTTAATGCACTCACAATTTAAAAGCTACATTATTCTAGTTTCTTAGACAATAGAACAGACTGAAAGCAACTCTATTTTTATAAGGTATAACATCTTCTAGTCTACAAATTGTAATTGATTTCAACACTGAAAACTGTATTCATTGAGATGTTCACTGAGATTCATAGATTAATGAACATATATATTTGAATATAATGAATATATATTTGAATATGTGTAATGATGAATATTATATATATAATTCTAAATATTTTTCTCTGTATGAGACATTATGAATAAGAAGTGCGTCAGTTCATACATTTATTTTATCAAACAGTAATGGATAGTTATGGTCATTAATGTTAGCCTACACAAAGGTCACAGTATGTCCTACTCCTCATTAATAAAGTAGCCAAACTAGTATAAAGGTAGACCAAGGCACCACAAAACTCTGGGATTTTATACAGTTATTCATGAGTTTGGCAGCTCCTGTCCAGAAGTGGTTCAGCTCTACTGGGGAATACAAGGAAAATGATTTGTAGAAAAAACATGGGAATAAAGAAAATGCTCAGCCAGCCAAATAGTTTAGTGGATTAAAGCACCTGCAAGCAGACTCAGGGGCCAGGGGTTCAATCCCCAGGACTGCCATGCCAGCCCCGCCTCCTGGGCTTGCTGAGACAACAATGGAGACTGGGCGTAGTGATGCATTCCTGTAATCCCAGCTCTTGGGAGGCTATAAACAGGCATATCACTGCTAGTCTGATCTAGTGGGTCCCTTCTCTAAAATACAAGAGAAAAAAGAAAACATTCGATTGGGATTGGTGAAACTTACAGAGTTGTCTCTTTTGGTCCCTAGGTATATAATTTTGTTGGATGAAGCTGACTAATGTAAGTCTTTTTTTTTTTTTTTTTTTTTTTTTTTTGGAACCTAGGATAGAACTCAGGCCCTTGCCCTTGCCAGGCAAGTGCTTATTCCACTGAGCCCTCTCCCTACCCCCCATAATATAAGTATTAAATTTAAAAACTACAATCATTTATAGGAAGTATTGCAAGTCAAGTGTTGCTTGTACTTGCAAAGCAAGCCGTGAGAAGGTCACTTCTGAGGCTTCGCAGGCTTTGCTACATAAATTTTCAAAACATAAACTCTACCTTACATTAATACTGAGTGTCTCACTTTGCAGACCTGATTATGTGCTGGACTACATAAACATCTTCAAAAAGCAGATGGAAATACAGTAGCAGAATTTTGCTCACAGTCACCATGCCCGAAACATCAGCTGCGGAAAGGAGAGCAGGCACTCAGGGTGCAAGGCTCCAAGCAGGGAGCCTGGGGGAAAACAAGACAACAAAAGAGGGAGACACCCAAGTAAAGGGACCAGTGCTCAGGGCCACAGAATTTCATAAAGCATGAGAAAAAATTATACTGTGTGAATGCTAAATTAACTCAGGAAAAAAATTCTATAACACATTTGTCTAGAATTTACAGGTAGAATAGGATATTCAATCAATTTAAGAGACACAAGAGAAAATGATAGTGAGATAGAGAATTTGCCCAGTCTATGACACTTCTTTCTGCATTTTTTTTTTTTTTTTTTTAGAAATACACAGTATACATCCCTAAATCCAACACAGAGCACTTGGAATCCTGTTAATTCCCAGTAAATATACACAGAATCAGTGAATGCAGAACAAGGCAGTGTGAAAACAGTAAAATTTAGAGACCCGTCTCTCCTAATGAAATTTTCTTTGCTTCCAATCAAAGCCTGGGAAAACCAGACTTTCTTTTGGTCCAAAGTCTCTCATAGAAAAAATGATTAATTTTTTTTTCAGTTTATTAAGAATAAAGGGACAATTTATTCTTAGTCTAACTTTCTTCTATTTCTAATGACAAAAGGACAGGAAGCTGTAATCTGAAAAGTTTAGGGTCATCTCTTTTATGTTGTTTTTTATTTTATTTATTTATTTTGTATTTTAGGGAAGGGTCTCCGGGTGTTCAGGGTCTCAATACTAGATTGGACTCATAGTGATCCACCTGTTTACAGTCTCCCAAGTTCTGGGATTGTAGGTGTGCACCACCACGCCCAGTCTCAATTGCCAGCTCAGCACACCCTGGGGGAGGGATTGGCCCCTGTGCTTTCTTGCAGGCACTTTAATCCACTGAGCTATTTGGCCAGCCCTTTGTGCTTTGTTTTACTTTTTTTTTTTTTTTTTTAAAGAGTTTTAGTATACAAGAAATTAAGGTGGAGAGACAGATACAATTAAACTTCATTGACTTTATAATTACCTATTGAGCACATACCATAGCCAAAGTATCTTCAAGTCATATAAGTTGCACAGGAGGCAGATATCAGTTTGGAAATTTTAAGCAGCTCAGTGACTCTCTGTGTATACTGCCTCCCTGTCCTGATAGTTCGAATAAAACATGCCTAGGTTAAACACGTCTTTAATTGTCTTTAAGATGATCAAAAAGACAATTTTGATCCTTCATCTAGCCATCTTGGCAAACATTCCACAATTTTATTACCCTTAGAGGTGCTATCTATAAGCCTTGCATCAATTAGTGATTTCAACTTATATATATTTTGCCCTTCTTTTCCATTTTTTTTGCTTCTTTTTATAAGATTAAACATAGTTTCTTTCAGAAGATAACTCCATGTGCTCTGTGACTAGTGCTTGATTCTGATCCTTTCATCTTCCATGAAGTTCATATGAATGACAGTGTTCAAGTACCATCCCAAGTGGACTTCTCTATGTGACAAACTCATTGCACATAGACAAGTCAAACAAAAGATAATGTCTCCACATCCTAGGGCTCAGAGAGGATTCTAAAACTGTAAAAAAGAGGCACTAGTTAAAGCTACTCAAGGGAAGTTTCTTTTTCTGTTAATGTCTCTTTTAGTGTGTTCTCAACAGATCTCCCCTAGCGTTTGGAATGGTACTTTAGCTCTAACTGCTAAGTGGCCATTAATTTTCTACTTCTCTGGACATGAAGTCTGATTCTGATAAGCACAGAGCCACCAGCCCATAGCATACGTGTAATTTCAATTACTCAGAGGACTTGGTGTAGATTTCCCAACTCATTAACTCATCACGCCGTGCTTCAGCAAACACTGAAATGGAAATAGCAGTCCCCTAAGAGTCTCCCCTGTGTGCTAACCAACCTGCTTTCCTCACTGAGGGCCCCAATGAGCCTGGGGATTTTCAAAGCCATAAAGTAATATGCCAGGGCCCACAAATGGATAGCATTGTCCTCAGCCAGGAATCTATGCCACGGCCACAAAACTTATATCTTGAACTCTATTTTGCTTTAGTTTCTGTTTAGAATATGTGAAATTGATATCAGAAGATATTAAAGTCACAAATATGACCATGTGCTGTAATCAAATATGTGCTTATCTTAGGGAGGAGGTCTAGTCCTGAGCACACCTGGCTCCCTTTATGACCCTTCTCTTCCCCAGCCTGGTCCAGCCTTCACCATCTAGATCCCTTTCCCCATTTTCATCCTCCTTGCTATTATTACTATTTTCATTATATGTCTGTCACATATAGTGATTACATTCACTGTGGGTAGCTGCTGCATGTCTGTAACACATTTTTCTGCCCTTTTCCTCTCCCCCACACTCTCAGCCTCAGTCTCTCAGTCCTCTCCTCATTTGCATTCTCTCTGGCTCCCTTTGTCAGTCTTTTACTTCACTCTTCACTTTGTTTGGACTTGGGATTACACAAATGAGAGAAACTACAGTATTTTGTTCTAGAGCACTATATTTATAAAAATGATAGCAAGGACTCTAAAACAAGCACAGGAAAACTTATGAAATCTAATATGTCCATTAGCTTGTGGTTATGTTACACCAAATATTTGAGTAATATAAATCACTGTAAGGGACAAAAAATTCTCAGCATAACCTACAGTTGGTCTCATCAAAAAATCATCAGTAATGAATGCTGCCTGTACAGGATGCTATGCTACGTAACTACGACTGTGCTGGAAAGTGTTTACGATGGGTCTGCAGCATAGCAAACTCTTTCGGGTAATCCTGGTGGCGAGCCAACATGGTGCAAGGACCCAAAGGCAACAACGTGTCACTTCCTTCTCCTCTTCCTCTTCCTCCTCCTCTTCTTCCTCCCCTCCTC
>PVKA01013592.1:37347-54668 GCA_004027165.1 Ctenomys sociabilis | reverse complement strand
CCTCAGTGCTGGGATTACAGGTGTGTTCCACTAGACAGTGACTCTGGCTGGCTTAGCCCACCTTGGGGGTGGGGCTGGTTCAGCATGTGGTGTTAGGGATTGAACTTGGTTCCCTGCGCCTGCCTAAGCTTGCCTAAGCAGATGCTTTAGCCCACTGAGCTATCTCACTAGTCCTAAGATTTTTCAAACTCTTTAACTTAAATCAATCTTTGAAGCAGCAATATTTGTAATGATAAAAGTATTTTAAAAATAACTTGGATATTTAACAAATATATGATTAAATAATTATGGAGATGTATGTGTTACAATATTATGAGATGGTGAAAACACATTGTTAGTAATTTTTAAAAACTGTATTTGGTTGTTATAGGGTCTCACTAGGCAGTTCTGACTCACAGTTTTCAGCTTCCCCAGTTCTGGGGGTCTACTACGCCTGGGCTCTGTGGCTGGCTCAGCTTGCCTTGGAGGCAGCATGTGGTGCCAGGGATCGAACTGCTGTCCCTGCATTTGCCTAAACTTGCCTAAGCAGGGGCTTTCACCCACTGAGCTATTTTGCCAGCCCTTTAGTAAATTTTAATGTCAGAAATAAAAAGATACCTGGGAAAAATGAAATAGGATATCACTGCATATAAAATATAAAACTGCTTTTGCAAAGTTGTGTGCTGGCAGAAAAACCCTAAAAACCCAACATATCAAAATGCTAATGGTGGATGGTGTCTTAGGAGTACTTTTTATTTTCTTACTTTTTTCAAATCTTTTTATTAATTCAGGCCGTATTCTAAAAATTTTATGAGGGCCAGCCAAATAGCTCAGTGGATTAAAGTGCCTGCAAACAGGTGCAGAGGTTGGGGGTTCAATCCTTAGGCTTGTCATGCCAGCCCCGCCCCTGGGGTGCTCTGAGTGGGCAACTGAGACTGGGTGTGGAGGCGTCCACCTGTAATCCCAGCTCTTGGGAGGCTGTAAACAGGCAGATTACTATGAGATGATCTAGGAGCTGGAGAGATGGCTCAGTGGAATAAGCGCTTCCCTGGCAAGTGCAAGGGCCTGAGTTCAATCCCCGGTTCTGCCAAAAAAAAAAACAAAAAAAAACTATGAGATGATCTAGTAGTGAGACCCTGAACACCCTGTAGACCTTTCCCATAAAACCCAAAAAACTAGAAAAACATATTTACTAGAATTAAATTTTACACCAAATTCTATGGTAGGTACTATGATTCCTTCCTATGTTAACGATAAAGAAATGAAAGGTGACAAGAGTTTTAGCTACCCACCAGAGCCAGCCACCTATGTGTGTACAGGAGCTGGGGCCTCTTTCAGTCCAAAAACAGTGCTCTCAGCCTATCTGTTCCACTGCCTTTCTCATGCTGCTTTTATAGCCAGAAAACAGCCAATGTTTAAACCCTGAAGAGAGGATTGTTTAAAGTGATTTGTTTGGGAGTATTCACTGGTCACACACACTGCCTCCTCCTTAGGTGATGAGACACAGTGATAAACTGACTCACCACATGTTTTCACGACATTCTCTATTCATTTTAAGTCCTTACAAAATAAAGAGCTCCAAAGATTGTTAACTAAGTCACAATCATGACTCCTCCAAAATCAAAACCAAACCAAATCAAGCAAATAAGTCTTATTTATGGATGGTAACTGAGAAATGTACTACAAATCTTTAGTACTTCTATTGGTTGCCAGAAGAGTATGTTTACACTGCACACAGATGCTGACTGATTGCATGTGAAACCTAAGTCTTATCATTACTTTAACTTCCAGTCTCTAATAACTTATGCTAAGAAGTTAACAGCTGCAAAGAGCAACTTCATTGCATGGAATCTGTTCTCTGAGTACTGTTAAACATAAATAATGACTAATATTGATTTTTTAATTTTGGTCATTTTGGCTTGTGTAAAGCAAGTGGTCTAGTTAACTATATAATTTCCTTTTACCTAATCTCAGATCTTCTTAGGAAGGGAAGAAGAGTGGAGTTAAAGAGTACTTCAGCAAATAGACAGAGCAAATACACTGCAGAGTCACACAGACATCAGAGTTGTACAAAGCTTAGCTGTTCACCTTCATGTTGTTGAACAACAAGGGCCTCACAGGATGATGCTTGCAAGACTAAGACAACTGTCCTTTAATCCCTAAAGAATGTTCCATCCAGTCAAACTGGGCTTGATAAAATACCATTTTGCCAACAGAGAAGAGATTAAACACCTCTAGCTGAGATAGCTCAGCTAGGTGGTCTAACAGAGGAAAGAAGCAAACAGGCAGGTGGAAAAGGAACAGATTTAGTCAACAAATCTGGATACCTGTTTCTAGGATGTCACTAGCTACATGTCTGTACTTGTCCAAGCTGTACCTCAACTTTCTCACCTTTCCATGGGAAATGCCCATTTTCTTGATATGAAAGAATTTCTGGAAGGGTAAGATAACACAGTAGAAATCAAAGAATCTAAAATTACATGTAGTAATTTTTTTTAAGACAAGGTCTCATAATGAATTTCATGCTGGTCTTGAACTATGTAGCCCAGGCTGGCCTCTGTCTTGTAGTCATCCTCCTGCCTCAGCCTCCTGAGTGCTGAGTTATAGTTGCAAGCCACCATGCCTAGCTAATAAATTTTTTTGTCTTGGAATCTATTTTTTTTTCTGGTAATAATAATATAGCCATTGAATGACTTATCTTTTCCTACCATTTTATGTCTTAGAATTTAAACTGTGTCTCTTTGACTGTATAGTGATGGATTTTTTTTTTTTTTTACTCCAGTTGGCCAATCTACATTTTAATTGGAATGTTTGAACATATTCAATACTCCTACTGTTATGGCTGGATTAATATACCATTTTGTTATTTTTCTCTATATATCTTGTCCTTTTTTCGACTTTTAAAAATTTAGGTAGAGCCGGGCGTGGTGGCGCATGCTTGTAATCCCAGCACTCGGGAGGCTGAGGCAGGAGGATTGTTGTGAGTTCGAGACCAGCCTGAGCTACAAAGTGAGCTTAAGGCCAGCCTGAACTGCATAGTGAGACCCTGTCTCAAAAAGACAAAAAAAAAAAAAAAAAAATTAGGTAGATATTATACAGTATACCACTTTATTTTTTTGAATTTTAAAACATTCTTAGATGAAATTCCATTAAAAATGATATATGGTGGCAAGATAGCTCAGCAGACTAAGCACCTATTTAGGTAAGCACAAGGACCAGTGTTTGATTCCCAGTACCACATGGCACACCATCCCCCAAGTCCAGGCGTGGTGGCGCATGCCTGTAATCCTAGTGCTGGGGAGGCTGAGACAGGAGGATCATCATGAGTCTGAGCTGTGTATCTCTATAGAGAAAAAGAAGTATACTTGCACATCCAAAAATACCTGCCTGCTTGCTTGCTTCTATTCTACTGGCCTGCTAAACACCAAAAATGCCTCAGAGTCAAGCAGCTTTTTTTCAAGCTGCCATCTTCTTGATAGGTGGTTGGTTCTGGCAGTCTACACTGTGCACTGTGCTCTGGTCTATGGCAACAGGCTCTGGTTTGTCACAGTTTCTTTTTCTTTCTTTTTCTTTTTTTTGGCAGAACCGGGGATTGAATTTAGGCCCTTGCAATTACCAGGGAAGCACTTACTTTACTGAGCCATCTCCCAATGATTATTTTATTATTATTATTATTATTATTATTATTATTATTATTATTTTTTTTTTGGGACCAGGGATTAAACTCAGGCCATTGACTTGCCAGGGAAGCACTTACTCTACTGAGCCATCTCCTGGGCCCCCAATTTCTACTATTATCTTATCACTTCCTAATTCTGAACTAAATGACTAAATGCGCACAACCACTAATTGCCATTCTACGCTGTTTTTTTTTTTTTTCACCCCTCCCCTCTACGCTGTTCTTTTTCTGAAAGTATTCCACCTCTCACCAAATTAAAAAAAGAAAAAGAAATTGAAGGCTACATGATTTTATTTTTTACTCAAGTATTTGTCTGGCCCTTGCTGGCACTGAGTTTGTAACCCTATTGAAAGGTTTCTATCTCTTCCTCACACCAGATTTTAGAAATAATCCATTTATATTCTTTTTGAATATTTGCATAGCTTTGTTTAATCTTAAATGTTTAATTCATCTTGAATTTATGATACGGACAAAAAGATAGAAATGGTTTTTCCTTATTAGATATTTTTCTAATAACAGCATTTATGATTTTTTTCCATTGCTTAAAACATCTATCTTTAGCAAGCCATAGTGGTGCATTTCTGAGGGCTGGCCAAATAGCTCAGTGGATTAAAGTGCCTGTTTAGGCAGAGCGATTGAGACTGAGCATCTGGTGTGCCTGTAATCCCAGCTCTTGGGAGGCTGAAAACGAGAGAATCACTATGAATTTGAACTAGGTAGTGAGACTCTACAGTCCCTGTCCTTAAAAAAAAAAAAAAAAAAAAAAGTGGTACATTTCTGTAATTCCAGCACTTGGGAGGATGAAGTAGGAAGACTGCCTTGCAAAGAAAATTATAATTAAAAAAAAAAAAAGGTAGACTGCCTCACATTAAAGGCCAGGGTGAATTAAAATGAGAGTCTGTCTCAAAATAAAACAAAACAAAAAAGCCCTACTTTTTCAAAGTCATTTTTGGTAGGTAACTGAGTGTTTTGTTTTTAAGTGTCAAATCTAGATGACAAATACTACACAAACTCTCAATCGCTGTCTATTTTTCTTTATAGTAATTACTGAAATTTGTTTCTTCCTCCTCTTTGCAACTATTCTCCATTATTTAAAGAAAGCTAGAAGAGTAAAAAACCTTAGGTCAACTGGAATTGTTATAAATTGTTTGTCTATCACACCTGTATTTTAATCTGAATCATTTCATGTAGCCTCATTTTAATGACCAGTTTATTTTTTTCATTTTTATAATAAACCTAAAATAGTTTATCCTCCCCTTTTTATTAGTGTATACCAGTCATACAAAACGGGTTTCATTTTGGCAGATATATATATGCACATAACATACTTTGACAGTCTAGATTCTATTTTTTATTACAAGTGTTAATGTCTTTTATCACAATATTTTGTTTTCTAAATTCTAACCAATTCCTTCTAACAGTCAATTTGTCTTTCATCTTCCCTAGACCCATAACTGACAATCTAATCCCTCTGTAGTTTGGATTTTTTTCTTTTCTTCTGCCACCTGTTTTCTTTCACTTTGTGCACTGCCTTTTCTCTCTGTTTGTATCATCAAAGTTTTAAAATCAAGGCTCAGGTGCTTGTGTTTGCCATAACATGATAAAGTGTCTTCAATTTTAACTCAGCTCTTTGTAAGACTTCACTTTGATGACTCTGTGGGATTCAAATTTAACAGCTTATTCCTTTCTCACCTCTCCATCCCAGGCATACAGTGCACTACAACAATTTTACAAAGAAGCTGTTTATCAGCATTTAACTATTTGATTCCATTTGATTCATGATTTCTCCATTAAATCAACATTTTCAATGTTGTGATTAACTAAATGCAGAATTATTTTTAAGAATAGGCTGTAAAAATGGTAATGCTGAAATAGGATGAAATGGAGGATAGTTATAATGTAGGAAAATATTTGAGAATGGAACTTCACAGTTGGAATTACAGATACTGAAAAAATAGGTGGTCAACAGCAGTTCTCATCTCACCCTGAAATAAACTCTAGGTGCTTAATTTTAGAAAAGCTGATTTTACTTCCCAACAATAGGTTTACCTTACAACAAAAAAGGAAAACAAAACACTAAGAAAGTGATACTTGTGCCATTGATAACTATACCACTTAAACACTGTAGATGTTTAGGTCTCAAAATTTAAGTATGGTGAATCTTTTTAGACAGCCATAGTAGTATATTTCTGAGGAGCCTCTTACACACAGAACTTAGTTTATATTAAAAGCTCATCAGGTCCTATAACTTATACAGGTGAAAAAGCACAAAACAAATGCAACTCTTACAAAGTTGGTGTTTCCAGTTATTAGAATACATAGTACTTATTGCTATTGTAATATCAATCTATTTATTTTTACAGGGATTAATATGAGAAGGAAACAAAAAAATCTTCGCTATAAAAATTCTGAGTAACTTGTTTTTTTAAATTTATTTATTTATTTGAAACAGGGTCTCACTATGTAGCTTGGACTTGTAGTGATCCTCTTGTCTCAGCCTCCCCAGTGCTAGGATTACAGATGTGTGCCACCATATCTGGTTTCAGTGGCTAGCACAGTGTGCCATGGTTCCAGGGCTGGCATAGCATGCAGTACTGGGGACTGAACCTGGGTTACTGCACTTGTTAGGCAAGCGCTTAGACCACTGAGCTATTTCCTCCGCCCTATTTTTTGTTTTTTGAGATAGGGTCTCACTATGCAATTCAGGCTAGCTCTGGCCTCACTAAATAGTCTAGAATGGCCTTGAATTCACAATGATCCACCTACCTCCATCTCCAGAGTGCTGGAGTACAGGCATGCACCACTATGTCTGGCCTGCATAGCCTTCAGACTGGGTAATAGATACATGATTTGAGACATGCTTATATCTTTTCTAATCTTTTGGAGTACTAACCTAATTATAAAAAGGAATTAACACTATCATTATTTATAGAGGTTAGTAAATTTTTTAAAATCCTAAGAATTATTTACAAAAAGAGTAAGGATACAAAGTAAGTATACAAAATAAAAACCTAAAAGACATACATAATGTTAGGCTGGTGCAACATGCCTGTAATTCCAGCACTTGAGAGCACCGAATCCTAACCACTAGACTACCAGAATTCTAGCACTTGAGAGGCTGAAGGATTGCTGAGTTCTACAATAGCCCAAGTTACATAGTTCAGCTCAAGACCAACCTAGACAACATAGCAAGACTCTCAAAAAACCAAAACAACAACAAAAGTCACAAAAAAGAAGTGAATAAGTAAAAAAGACACACATTTTCTTGGTTGTAAAGACTATTATAAACTTGCCAATTTTCTTTATTTTTTTTTATTTTTTTTTATTTTTTTTGTCTTTTTGAGACAGGGTCTCACTATGCAGTTCAGGCTGGCCTTAAGCTCACTTTGTAGCTCAGGCTGGTCTCGAACTCACAACAATCCTCCTGCCTCAGCCTCCCGAATGCTGGGATTACAGGCATGCGCCACCACGCCCGGCAAAGTTTTAGCCTTTTTTTTTTTTTTTTTTCTTTTGCAGAACCAGGGATTGAACTCAGGACCTTGCGCTTGCCAGGGAAGCGCTTATTCCACTGAGCCACCTTCCTGGCCCTGCCAATTTTCTTTAATTTAATGCACATATACTTTTAAAAATAGGGTTTGTCTTTTTCTGAAACAAGGAGCAGGGGCAGAGACACAAGTTCCTTTTTAGTAGGAAAGATGTAAATAAAAGAATAACCAGAGATGTTCCACAAAAGACCTAAGCTATGAACACCTGAATGACAGATTAAGAGATATGGTCACTGGTCCTAGGTGCTGTTTGCCAAATATTTTCAGCTTTCCATCTTCTGTACACATTAGTGACTGTGGATGAAGACCTGCGACTAACACCTGACAGTGAATTGTGAAGGGATCTGATGTCTGTTACTTCTTGGCTGAGTAACATTAACATTAGCATTTTATTGATGGTATGAGACTCTCCAGGCCTCTTTCTCCTTTGCCAGGAGTTGGCAATGTTTATGATTAAGGCAGCCCCATAAATCCTAAGTTCTCAGGTAAGGATATGCGGAAAGGAAAGGAAAATTCTTGTTGCTGTAAGCCATTAAGATATGGAGGTTTTCATCATTAGATAACCTAGTCTACCTAGTAGATAGAAGAAATGTGAAGAACAGCTTAATTCATACAGGAATCTAACTTGTCATAAAGCTGATATTTCTCATTAGTGAAGAGAATGATATATTATTCAGTAATGATACTAGGTAACCAGCTGAGAAAAAATTACAATAGTCTTACCTTGTACCAAAACAATTCTCAGCTGCACCAAAGATTTAGACATGAAAATGAAATTATAAAATATGAAAAGGTATGAGATTGTTTTAAAAACTCAAAGTGAAGAAGGCCATTCTAAGTATAGCCCAGAAACACTTTCTACACAGGCACAAAAAAGTCCTAAAAACATCCTGCTTGGGTTTTAAGGAAGTATCCTTACACAGTGGTAGTACAACTTTCAGTTAGCACAACTGTCAGCTTCTATGAGAACAACTCAGGAAAATTAGACAGAGACTTAACTACTGACCTAGCCATTCCATTTTTAGGAATTTAGCTTTCAGATGTACTTGTATATATTCTAAAAGATACATGTACCAACCTCTCAGCATAGTCTGTAAAAGCAAAAGACTGGAAGTAACTTAAATATATGATAGGTAAAAAGTCAGTTATCATCACAATCTGACATTTTGAAGTTTAAAAACGTTGTAGATCTGTCTGTGCTGATTTGATAGCAATGACATATTCAAAGTAAAAAAAAAAACAAGATAACACAGTATATGGTAGGCTACCATTAATGTAAAAAGAATTAAAAAGATAAGCTAGTTTTAAATATACCTAAAAAATCTCTAGATGTCTCTATAAAGAACTTGGTTAATGACTGTCTTGAATGGGCTGGAAGAATACTGACTGTTGAGTCAATACTTGCTTATAATACCTTTAGTATCTAAAAATATTTGATCACATTGCTTGTTAAAGATAATAATGCCTGCTTAGGCAAGCCTAGGAACTGGGGTTCAGTCCCAGTACCACACGCTGTGCTGGTGCTGGCCTGCACCTGGGCATGCTGAGCTGGGGTGCTGGTGCATGCCTGTAATCCCAGCACTGGGGAGGCTGAAGACAGGAGGATCACTATGAGTCCGAGCTGCATAATGAGACCCTGAAAACAAATACATAAACAAATAAATAAAGATAATAAAACATTTAACTTTAAGTGAAAGTAAAACACTTAAAGAAAAAAAGGCTTCCTATGTTTATAAAGATTCATAGGGATTTTCAATTTGTGATTATTTAAAACACTTGATTAAACATACTTTTTTCTCTTCTAGATAGATTTGGAAGGGAAAAAGTTCTTGGATTATTATATAACTCATGTATATCCTATTTCTCTCTTAAGCTTTTGCTTATATATGTAACAATAATTTTAATACCTTTTTTATGATCATATAGAAATTGTCCAATGCCTTCAGAATGATGTTAAAAATAATGATGGACTATCTTGATTCCTAACCTAGTAAGATTGCTGTTTCATGAGTGAACAAAATGAGTGTGGCTGGGAACACATACACATTCACTATACTAATCTCTTCCTGCTAATACATTATTTCTTAGTGAGTTAGAAAATGTCTCCTTTGGCTGGGCATGGTGGCACACACCCATAGTCCCAGCACTTGGGAGGTTGAGGCAGGAGGATCACAGTAAATTCAACACCAGTCTGGGCTACAAAGTGAGCTCAAGCCAAACCTGATGTGCATAGTGAGCCCCTGTCTCAAAAACAGACCAAAAAAAAAGTAGTAGTCTTCCTTAAGATTATATAGATTTTCATTATTCCATCAACTCATTTACACCTGTTTTTTCAGAAGTAAACACTTGAGGACTACTGATGGTCAGCCCTGACTTCACTAGAAAATGTTCTATTTCTTTAGGTTTTGCATTGGATTACAATTTCTGAAAATGAACCTGAGCTATGTGAGGCTGCCACAGGGACATAGCTAAATGAACACAGTAGAAACTGTAGGAAAAATAATTAACACATAGCTCAAGGTACAGAGCAGCCCATCACCACAGAGTTGAGCAATAAATCCAGTGTAATAGGGACTTAGAATCATAACTTTAGATTCTTCAGGTGCAAAATAATAAAAATAAAATTCCCTCACAGGTAGCTGGCAGCACTACTTGAATATTCTGACTAAGCTCCTTATTTTCCATTAGTTAAATGATAATTTGCTTTTGAAAACAAACTACAATGTTACCAGGTTATATGATTCATAAATTGGACACTGTATCTCTTTAGGGTCCTCTTGAAAATAGCTTCATGGATTCCACTGGCAGCAGTGGCTTTAAATTTCAGAACCAAGACATTTGAGACTTTCATATTTGAAATTCTCTTCCTAATGTCATGATTTTCAAAGCAAAACAGCTGGACAATGGCTTACATAAGTTAATGTACAAGCAAAACCTCTACCTTAAGGAGGCTATAATATTCAGCTTAATGCTTTGAGTTTATAATTGGTTTATATCCAAATTGATTTTGAATGCTGAAAGATTAAAAATATACAAAGAGTTATAAGTGTATTATAAATTTTGACTACACCCTACAGTCAATGTAGCAGTACAATTATACAGGAAAAGTATGTAAAATGAACCTACCCTTATTCGGGGTAGTAATCACACAAACAGTTTGCATAGTATTTTATAGTTTGACTAAGATTCACATGCAGACATATTATTTCATCTTTTTAATCATCATAGGGTGGCTAATAACAGGATCCAATATTCAGATGAAGAAACTGATACTCAGAAAAGACTTACTGCCCAAACTTGATGTACCAGTGAGCGGTGGAAGGGACTAAAATCTACATCTGAATCCAAATTTACATATTAGTTCTTCCTGTGAGATCCCACTACCTGCTCTGAACCTTCCTAAACATGCACCAGATTAGCAGGGCAGGAACAGATACACAACTGAGACGACTTTATTTGGTTCCTGCAGACTGCATGTTGATGCACCCTGGGTCGACTTTATGGTCTTAGAGACAAGAGGCCCCAGAAGGGCCAAGATCATAATTCCCAAATAATACGGGGACAAGATATATATTTTAAACTTTTTGTTTCTAACTGATTTAAAGAAAAGCTGTAATAGTTCCCATACTCTGCACCTAAATACCCTTAATATTAAATAAAATCATAGTACAATAACAGAAAAACAAGATGGGTACAATCTTATCAATTAAAATATAGATTTTATTCAAATTTTGCCCATTTTTCCATTTATGTCCTTTTTCCTGTTGTGAGATCTAATCCAGTATTCCACACTATATTTAGTTACATTTAATCTTTAGTCTCTTCCAATCCGTGGCAAAGAACTGCATTTTTTTTTTCTTTTGAGACAGTCTCACTATTCAGTTCAGGCTGGCCATAAGCTCACTTTGTAGCGCAGGCTGGTCTCAAACTCACAATGATCCTCCTGCCTCAGCCTCCTGGGTGCTGGAATTATAGGTGCACACCACTATGCCTGGCTCAAGAACTGCATCTTTTACATTAAAATTAATCAAGGTTTATTTTATTGTGAAAATGTCATGGTACTTTTGGAATCAGCACTGAATACTAGAAATCTGCCTTGGGAATAGCTGGGTCTCTGTGATAAATAAAAAAAAAAAATCTTGAAATAAAGAGCCACAGTGACCCTAAAAATAGAATAGTCACTCTCCAAATAAATAGAAGAACAGATTGTGATAATCTCAATAGATCCGTGGTATTTAAGATACCTGTCCATATGAAAATAAATTCCTGAAAAATGTAAGACATCGGACAGATATCAGTAAAACTGCTTACTGGAGCAGTCATAAAACACTTAATCTGCTGTTAAATTAAAGGACTTGAAGTTGTTCAATTTTTTGAGAAGGTAAATTAGTAACTAAATTCAAGTATACAGAAGTTGTGTTTTTTTTTTTTTTTCCAGTACCCAGGACTGAGCTCAAGACCTGGAGCTTTCCAGGCAGGCACTTGTACCATTGAGTGAACTCCCCAGTCCCTCAAGAATACAAAAGTTGCTGCACAGATACTGAAGATGATCCATTATGGCAAAATACACACTTTCATAACAGAAGAGTGATGTGGGTGGTGCAGATGACTTTGACATTGGCCACATGAGCTGAAGCTCCTGTGACAGTGAAATGGAGCAGGAATCCACTGATACACACAGGGAATACAGAGCTCCTTAATTCAGATGATGAAAAAAAACAGTAATGTGAATACATATTTGATTAGTCAAAAGGTTACAAAAATGGCCACATAACCAAGTGGAATGATCCAACGTTAGAATAGGTCTGAAAATATAGTAGAGGTTTTGGTAGGGGTGAAACTTATTGGATAGGATTCTAGCACTGTCATTCAATATTCAACAGTGCTATAAGATGCTGTGAAACATACAAAGGCTGACATGCAAGTAAAATGTTTTGTATGCACCAACAGCCATATTAAAAATATATTTATTAGGATACTTCATTAGTTGAACTGAAAGCATTCATAGGTCTTATGGTGATTGCAGAAATGTACAAGATTTGTAGAAAAGTGATGGGTCAAAATATGGCATAAAAATGCCCTTGTAGATGTAAAAGACTCATTCTTTCATTTTTAGACATTTATCTTTGAATCAGCCATCAGGCCCTTATTTGTAAAGTAATAAACTGAATGATACTGTGAACAGACTTGTTCCCATCTGCCAAAATAATTGGAACATGAATTCCATAATTCATTACTGGTTTCCAGTTGATGTTATGACATTTGCTAACACAGCACAAGTTGACCAGCACAGGAACTGCACCCAGGAACAAAGCAGAAACTTTAAATGAAATATTGCACTCTCAAAGCAGAGAATTATATAGTAGAATCTTTGAGTTTAAGAGAGATATAATATAAACTTCTATATAGCAAAGAAAAGCAAACGGGTACTGGTGATGTCAACATGATGGAAATACTCATCAGAAAACCTTGACAAAAATGAATGAAGCCTGAGTTGCAAACATTCTTTCTTTTTTTAAAAAAATGGTTGTGGTACATGGCATCACTATGCATCTTGGACTTTTAGTGATTCTCCTGTTTTCAGCCTCCAAAGCGCTGGGATTACTGACGTGTACCACGATGCCTAGTCCCAATGGCAGGCTCAGCATGCTTAGGGACAGAGCTGGTGTGGCATGTGGTACCAGGGATCAAACCCCAGTCCCTATGTTTGCCTAAGCAGGCACTGAACTTGCCAAGCTGAGCTATATTGCCAGACCTCAGAGTTGGAGACTTTGAAGAATAGAACCAAACATGAAACAGATGTTGTTGAGTTTTGTATCAACTATGATGTATTGTGTTTCAAGTTGTATCAACTGACGCAGTATACTGGCTAATGGTGTGTTTTATTTAATCCTAAATGTGTGGAATAGTTTGATAGTTTACAAAGAAAATAAAAAGTGCAAAGAGGGAAATTTTCTTAAGAGGATTGAGATTGGAGCTTGTAAGAGATCATTTACAGCAGAGAAAAAGCAGAATGTTTCTGTGCAAGGAACTACATAAAAATTTGTGGAGCTGACAGGTGAACAGGCAGATACAGTGTCATGAAGAACTGCTACAACAGTAGGAAAACCAAAAAGATGCCCCTGTGCCCTATAAGAAAGTACAGGAAAACATACTATCAATGTAAGTGATGCTCGTACATGGAACACGCAGTTATCATATATAAAGACTACCTGGGGTGTGACAATTGAAGCAAGGCTTATTTCTGTGGTAGAGTTGTTTGTGTTTATATTGTAGTTCAGGGGCTGGGAAGGTAGCTCAGCTGTTTAAGTGCCTGCCTGGCAAGCATAAAGTCCTCAGTTCAATCCCTGGTACAAAAAAAAAAAAAAAAAAAAAAGCAGCTTACCAAACGGCTCAGTGGATTAAAGTGCCTGCTTAGGCAGACGCAGGGGCTGGGGGACTGATCTCCAGGTCTGCCTCTGGGATGCACTGAGACAAATGAGACTGGGCATGGTGGCATGTGCCTGTAATCCCAGCATTGGGAGGCTGCAATGAGGAGAATTACTCTAAGTCTGACCTAGTAGGGAGGCCCTGACTGCTCCTTCCCTAAAATACAGAAAAAAAACCCAATCTCCCCCCCAAAACCACATTGTAGTTCACATAGGTTTTTATTTTTGATGTTTTCTTTTGTGTTACGTAAAGAATATACAGCTGACTTGAAAATGCTGAAGTTGGGCCAGGGATATGGCTCACTGGCATGAGCCTGCTGGCAAGCACAAGGCCTGAGTTCAATCCCTGGTAGTCTCCTACACAGTAAGCTCCTACACAGTACCTAGGAAGTAAAACTTTGGGGCTGGGGAGTAGAATAAGTGCTTGCCTGGCAAGTGCAAGGGCCTGATTTCATTCCCTGGTTCAAAACAAAACAAAACAAAACAAAATAGAAAATGTTGAAGTCTATTCCAAATAAACAATACATATTAAGAATTTAATAATTTTACTAACAGTTTATGTTCTTGTTAACTACTCATTGTATAATATAATAAGAACTTCCTAAAGAAACCACTCAAAAAGGAAAGAATAGGTGGGTGGGAGAAAGGAGAAAAAAAGATAGTTAAGACAATTGTACTACTAATTTCTATTAGTTTCATTGAAAGAAAGTATTGTATTTATTTACTAATCTTATATGCCCATATCTGGTAATTTGAGCAAGTACTTTGAAGTTAACAGTATGCAATATAATAACCACTGTTAATCTTCTATAATCTTGTTTTAAAATTCTGTATCTTTTATTATTCTCTTTAAAATAATAAAGAACCTCCTGACAAAATAGCAAGACCACTGAGATGTTAACTATATCCTACAAAAAGGTCAGAAAAGCAAAAAATATGTGCTGTCAGTGACGTGTGTATGGCACATGCTGCTGTCACGTGTGCAGACTGCCTTAGGTGTGATAACTGAAGGAAAGATTTTTTTGGTAGAGTGCTCTTGGTGTTCTCATTATAGTTCATATGGAAACTTATTTCTGATGTTCTTTTTTAGATTTTGTACACCAGAAAAACAACTGATTTTGATGTTATTTTATAAATACTTAAATATTAAAAACTCTATAGAAAACAATTCATCAATAGAAATATTGCTATTTCTTTCCTTTTTTTTTTTTTTTTTTTTGTATTTTAGGTAAGGGTGTACAGGGTGTCCAGGGCTTCATTACTAGATTGGACTTGTAGTGATTCTCCTGTTTACAGCCTTACAAGTGCTGGGATTACAGCCACCACACCCAGGCTCATTTGCCATCGCAGCATGCCCTGGGGGCGGGCCTGGTAGGCCCAGGGACCAAACCTCTTATAGGTCCCTGCTTATAGGTACTTTAATCCATTGAGTTATTTGGCCAGCCTGAAATATTGCTATTTCTGTTAGACTCATGTTTGTGTGCCTTGATAATACTAGTCTTATGCTTCAAGGGCTGTGCTGTATTCAAGTTGTTTTGGGAGAAATACAAAAAGGTCTTCTATAAAGCTCAACAAGTTCTCTTGTTTCTTTTTTTATGAGCAGAATAGATTTATTGAGGGAAAGAAAGCTCCTGTCTGAGAGACAGGGACAGGAGAGGGGCCTGAGTGGGTAGTTCCCCTCTTTTTTTCTTTTATGTATTTAGTATAGGATCTACAGTGTCTCACTACACAAATTGTACTCGTAGAGATCCTCCCGTTTTCAGCCTCCCAAGTGCTGGGATTATAGGGACATGGCACCACACCCAGTCTCAGTTACCATCTCAGCATGCCCTGGGGTTGGGGCCAGCATGGCTTGTGGCTCTGGGAATTGAATTCTGGCCCCTGCACTCTGCCTCAGCAGACACTTTAATCCACTGAGCTATCTGGCTGGGCCCAACAAAAATTTCTTATTCTTGAGGGTTCTGGATTAACTTATACATGTTAATTCCAGGACTCTATTGGTGAAATAAGTATGAGAGAGAGAGAGAGGGAGAGAGAGAGAGAGAGAGAGAGAGAGAGAGAACGCGCGAGAGCGTGTTACAGGGAGTGAATTCAGGGACAATGTGCATGCTAAGCACATGTTTTATCCCTGTGCTATGTTTTCAGCTCACAGCTAATTTTTTTTTTTTTTTTCGGTCTTTTTGGGACAGTGTCTTGCTATGCAACTCAGGCTGGCCTTCAGCTCACTTTGTAACTCAGGGTGGTTTCGAATTTGCCATGAACCTCCTGCCTCAGCCTCCTGAGTGCTGGGATTACAGCTGTTCACCACCACTCCCGGCATAAATTCTTAATTACAACAAGAAAATACCAGTTTTTCTAGAATCTCTACAGGTGCTTAGAATTCCTTAATAGGAAAGGTTAGACCTATAACCATGTTATAGTAAACCATTAAGTTTGGTACAATGTAAGTATTCTGAGTGGTTAAAAAAAAGAAAAAGAAAATTTAAGATTTTGTCATTGCACAGCTATAAAAAAGAGAGCAAACAATGTCACCAACACTTGAGAAATTCACCAACAAGAAGTGAGAGTAAATCAGAGAAGGGTCCATTTTGCTTGGGCTCCATAGCACAGGCGTTAATCCTGCAGCAGTCTCTGGCTCTCCCCAGTCAGAACTGAAAGCAAGTCTTGATTTCCCATCAGAAAATAATGATGGGTATGTCTAGCATGGTGTGCTCACAGTTGCCAGTAAAGTTGCTCTTGAGTTCCTGGTGCAAGGTTGGTATAAAGGTTAGTGTCTGAATTTTCCTGAATAGGGAATTATTTGGGACTGAGCCAAGCATGGGCCTGGGCAACTTTGGACCATAGTGGACTCCTTTCTGAAGTCACAGGTACAGGTGAAACTTGGAGATACGACATTAGTTTAGCTATATTTCTTCAATTATAATTTCCAGATGGCTAATCTGTATAAATTAAAAGCGTATCAGTCTTTGGATCTTAATTTTGTAGAAGAAAAATTCTGATTCTCATAACTAACTCAGCAACCTTCAAATAGTTATGAATCCAGCAAAATATGCAGGCTTTTGTGTGGATGTGGATGGGAGGTACTGAAAACTGAAGCTAGGGCTTTGCAGAAGCTAGGCAAAGTACTCTATCACTATATGACAACCTTAGCCTCTTCTTTTACTTTTATTATTTTGAGACAAGATGGTGTTAAATTGCTCAGATTGGACTCAAATGTTAGATCCCCCTACCTCAGTTGTTTTGAGTACCTTAGAATATAGATATGTGTGACAGGGCAGGGGAGATGGCTCAGTAGAATAAGTGCTTCCCTGGCAAGCACAAGGGGCTGAGTTCAATCCCTGGTTCTGGGGGGAAAAAAAAAAAAAAAAAAAAAATATATATATATATATATATATATATATATATATATATGTATATATGCCACATCATCCATAGCACAGACTGCTTTTTATGTATTTGACCTGGTATAAGTACTCTATATTTCTAGATAGTATAGTCCTAGGCACTGCCTCAAAATTTCTCCTTTGTCTATTAGTAGAGCCTTGATCTTTTAAGAAAAATATAGGAAGACTTCATCATGAAGATGATTTTACACACTGCTGGAGAGATGGCTCAGTGGAATAAGTGCTTCCTTGACAAGTGCAAGGGCCTGAGTTCAATCCCCAGTTCCGCCAAAAAAAAAAAAAAAAA
>PVKA01013592.1:0-37247 GCA_004027165.1 Ctenomys sociabilis | reverse complement strand
CACCACACTCAGTTTTGGGGGCCAGCTCAGCATGGGACCTGCATGATATGTGGTCCTGGGGATTGAACCTGGGTCCTTGAGCTTGCCAGGCAGGCGCTTAGACCACTGATCTGCCTCCCTGGCCACTAGTTCAGTATTCTGGGGAGTAAGTCAGGTTCTGCTGGATTTATATTTTGAAAAACTCTGAAAAGGTCAGTCATTTCAGAGAGTGAATAATTTGCCTAAACAGCTTTTAAAGAATAAAGACAGAAAAAAAACAAAAAACAAAAAAAGAGTAAAGACTTGCAGGATCATTAGCCCTGGAAGCTCCCCTTCTTTTTGTAAAAACATTTTACCAGCTGTGCATGTGGTAGCACATCTGTCTAATCCCAACACTCTGAGAGGCTGAGCAGGAGGATCACAAGTCTGAGGCCAGCCTGAGATTTTGTTGTAGTGAGATATTATCTCAAAATATATAAAATAATAAAAATAAAAATTTAAAAAAGCTGGGGATGCAACTCAGTGTGAAGGCCCTGGATTCAATCCCCAGTACTATGAAATGAAATAAAATAACCAGACCATTACTATAATCTTCATTATGCAGAGGACTACTGCTTTCATTTTATAGGTGGATATATTAGGCTACACTAATGTTCTGCTCTCTAAGATCAGGAATGACAGAAGGTATCTCATGCCAGACTGAGAAAGCCTTCAAGGTAGTGTTTCTAGTAAGGTTACATACATCTAGGGTTAGATCTATTCCCTGAGTATCATTTTCCCCAGGGGCTACTATGCTTTGTGGAAAAATTCATACTAACTCAACTCACAAGAGGTTGGTGCAGATATCATAATATTAACCTACAAGGAAACATATCTAGGGGCTGGGGAGATGGCTCAGTGGAATAAATGCTTCCCTGGCAAGTGCAGGGGCCTCAGTTTAATCCCTGGTTCTGCCAAAAAAAAAAAGAAAAAAAGAAAAGAAAAAGAAATATATCTAGCAGTGCTCTGTTGGATGACCCCTTACACTAACCTAATTACAGAAGAGAGAATGATCTATTCTTAAGTTTCCATTAAGTTGTTAGCATTTGTCCTCTAAAAGGACATTACCACTTAGAAAATCAATATCAGCTACTAACAACACTGAATTGTCCTCTAGAGGAAGAGGCATAATGCCCAATGCTCCTAAGTTTTCTCTTTTGTTTATGATTAACAAGACTGTGTAGAGATTAATAATGATTTGTTTTCTTTCCCATTTTCCCCAAAACTGTTTTCCTTTCTCCAACTGTAATTAAAATTCTTAACTGGGTGCATGGCTGTGATTCCCAGTCTCCCTTGCAGCTGTGCATGTCCACATGTCTCAGTTCTGGCCAACACAATGGATGTGCAGGAAAGTGGCCAGGATTCCTGTTTAGCAGATCTCTCAGACATGCCTTTTACGTACTGCTTCATGGTTTTCTCCATCCTGTCCTCTGTAATGTGGATGCTGCCATCCTGCTCAGTAAGAATGAGGCTTATATTCATGTTGATACTCAGTTACAGATTTTGGCGGAACTGGGGACTGAACTTAGGCCCTTGTGCTTGCCAGGGAAGCGCATATACCACTGAGCCATCTCTCCGGCCCCACAGTTACAGATTTTGGAACATGATAGATTTTAGATCTTCAGATCAGAGATAGTCAACCTGCAACACTAACTGGTTATCCCAAAATAAAATACCTACAATTTAGTTCTTACAATCTGCATGATAATTAAAAATGAATCATATAAACCTAGACATTATATAATATTGGGTTGTTTACAGAATAATCAGCAGAAAAGTAAGTTACAAAAGGAAAATATCAAATAAAAATGACAATGGCATATGCAGTTTTGTTTGCAACAATCCTATAGACTATGTATGCTTCAGATTATTGTCCTTTGTACCGAAAGATACATCAACAATCACGACATTATTCAGATATATAAAAGCAGCTAAGAAGAATGATGGGATATGAATCTTTCCCGAATTCTGCAGCTGAACACCATTCTTTGGTCCGTAACTCTAGTGACTGTAGAGAGCTTTCTCGTTTCCAAGTAACAAGGAGCCAGGGAATATGAGTCAATTTTCTTTACTTATAAAAGGTTACTTTATCTCTTTTTACAGCATAGGTCAGCCTGCCTTTAAGAATCTTACTGTAACAAAAAGATAACAAGGACAAACCTTCAAAACATGCTAAGTGAAAGAAGCCAGTCACAAAGGGCTATATACTGTGTGATTCCTTTACATAAAAGGCCCAGAACAGGGCTGGGGAGATAGCTTGGTGGCACAAATGCCTGCCTGGCAAGTGTAAGGTCCCAAGTTTGATCCCCGGTACTGCATGCTCTGCTGACCCTGGAACCAGGCATAGTGATGCATGCCTGTAATCTTAGCACCAGGGAGGCTGAGGCAAAAGGATCACTATGAGTCCTAACTGCATAGTAAGACCTGTACCCCCCCCCCAAAAAAAAAAGGCCAGAACAGATGAAGTCTATGGAAGCAGAAAGAGATTATTGGCTCCATAGGATAAGGAAGGGTATACATACAATTATTGGACTTCAACCTCTGACCAGATGCAGCTCAGCAAATAAGCTCAGCTGGCAGCACTTAAATGGGGTCACATCCATGAAAAGGAGAGAATGGGACGCAGCAAAGCTTTGTTCTCTCACTCCTCTCACTGTCCTGTTCTTTGCACTACAACAGTCATTAGCTAAGCACTTTATTTCTTTGCACTTGGGGCTAGACCCGGAGACACTTTACCTCTGGTAAAGCTACATCTCTTATTTTGATAGTGTTGCTAAGTTGCCCAGGCTAGTCTTGAACTTATGCAACTATAATTACCCTCATCTGAGGGTAAGAGCAGTGGTGGTTCCCTAAAACTACACAATTAACAGATATGTCCAGAAGCTACACAGATCCCACATGACGTCCTTTATATCACTCTACTTTTTTGACTTTACGAAAATAAATTTGGCTTTTTTCTTTTTCTTAAGATAGGGTCTCATTGTATAGTTCAGGCCAGCCACAACTTGCAGTGATCCTCCTTTGTCAGCCTCCCTAGTACTGGAATTACAAGAATGCAACCCCACACCTGGCTAGGGAAAATAAACTTAAAACTTGCTGTGCCAAGATATATATTTAGATTTCTAATAAAGAGTTGGAAGTTAGCCTAAGTAAAATCGAAATGCAGGCTCCACTGATTTTTACTGCATTTGTGAGAAATTATTTTAGCTGTAGAAAATATTAAAATTTTCTGAGGAGCCTGTTTTCTCCAGCTTTATAGGAACTTTAAAGTCATGTTAGATGAAAAAAGTCAAAAATATTAAAATGACAGCCTAAAATCTAATAAATTTAGAACTGAACTATTAAGTTATAGTTATAGTACTTTATTAAATGTACTACAGCTATTCGTAAAGTATTTCCTTACCAAAAAATAAACATTTCTATAAATTTATACATAAGAGATATTCAATAAATGTGACATGAACAAAGGTAAAATAGTAAATCCAAGCAGAATACATACTGCATGAAATACTTGAAATATTTTTAAAAAGACAAAAGTGACTCTTGTTTCTGGTAGAATGTACTGCTTTGTGACTTCCAAAGATCAGAATGAGTAAGGCACTGCCTGCTGTGATCCCTCACTTTCTAGCCCCCCATTTCCAACACTCAAGGTAACAGGATGAAGCCTGGATGGTGGGGTTTAAGCACAGGGGAATTTTGGTTCTATTAAGTAAGAGTGAGGGCAACAGAGCTGACACTTAATTTCTTAGAAAGGCTCTTTGCAGGAAGGAATTGCATGTTCTTTATCAAAGTGATGAAATTAACCTTTCTTGCTCAGCACCTAATACAGTGACTTGCAGATAGTAGTTGTTCTACAAGCATCTGTTTAATTCAACAAATAGGAAATGTGCTTTTCAGCAATGAAACCATTTTAGAGCTCTGAGAAATAATTTACTTTCATACTTAGCTCAACTGATCAAAAATAATCATGTTAGCCAGGCAAGGTGACACATCCCTGTAATCCCAGCACTTGGGAGGCTGAGGCTGGAGGATCACAGAGGCCAGCTTGGGCCACCTGGGTGCTATATAGTGAGTTCAAGACCAGCCTGGACTATATGGTGAAATCCTGTCCCTGTTAAATAATACTTATTTTGTCTATGATTTTTTGAGGATACCTTTATAATGGCATTCTGTAATTTTCAGAAGACACACACTGATACTATTTTTAAACACCACATGCATATCAATAGTATGCCTATGGAGAAATCACACTAATGCATACAAAGGGTGACTGAAAACATGGTGAATGCTGCTATCATATGCCATCTAATGAAAGGCAGGTTCATAAGAACACTGCAGTATGTCCTCATCCACCCTATTCAACAGATCTGGCACCATGAAACTTTTGGCTCTTCCCCAGTCAAAATGATCATGAAAAGTAAATGTTTTGAATCAGTTCAGGACGCTGAGGTAGCTAGGATATGAGGTAACTAAAGACATTCATAAGAGAGGACTTCCACAGCTGCTTCAGAAACAATGGGGTGTGTTTGAAGTGAGAATTACCTTGAAGGGAATTAATGTAATAAAAATTTAAATACACATCATAGGTTTTGATCATACTTTTACTGTTCTCAATCAAGTAATATGATTACAAGTTGTCTACAAACAGTAACTAAGCTAAACAACACACTGCCCCACTTAATTTGTATACCAAGTTACTTTCCCCAGAGGATAAGGATTTAGGAAATGAGTAAGGACCAACCATGGGTCAGGGATACAGCTCAGCAGCACAGCACCTGCTTGGCAAGTGCAAGCCCCTGAGTTTGATTCCCAGCACCAAAGAAACCAAATCTTGTTTTGAGGTAAAATCAAGCAGGACAAATAAGTAAGGCTTAAAATAATATTTGTCAAAAAAAATAATATTTGTCAAACAAATAAGTAAGGCTTTACTCACCATTAGTAATATATTCAGTAAAAGAAGGTGAAGATATGCTAAGTTTAAGAAGTATTATGAGGGGTGAGCAAGATAGCTCAGTGGACTTGCTCAGGCAAGTGCAGGGACCACAGTTCGATTTCCCACAAACATGCAGTGCTAGCCCCACCCCCAGGGCTGGCTGAACTGGCAAGAGTCCGGGACACAGTGGCCCATACCTGTAATGGTCCATGGCTATAATCCCCCCACTGGGGAAGCTGAATGCAGGAGGATCACCACCAGTTTGAGCTGGGTAGTGAGAAGCTGCAACATCCAAATACATTGGGCCAGCCAATAGCTTAGGGCCAGCCAAATAGCTCAGCGGATTAAAGCACCTGCAAGCAGGTGCAGGGGCCTGGGGTTCAATTCTGGGCCTGCCACACTGGACCCGCCCTGGGGGGCACTGAGACTGCAATTGAGACTGGATGTGGGTGGTGGCACACCTGCAATCCCAGTGCTTGGGAGGCTGTAAACAGGTGGATCGCTATGAGTCTGATCTAGTTGAGAAACCCTGAACACCCTATAGACCCTTCCCTAAAATACAGAAAAAAAAAAAAAAAAAAAGAATTATGAGAAATGATGATCAAGGAACTCTCTCCTGTAAAGTGAAATTTAAATAAAAAGAACAATATCCAATAAAGTTGTCTAAATGAAGATTCGACTTTGCCTTTGAAAGTATTTAAGCATTAATTCTAAAATATACAACTTTTATTTCTTTAATTTATACACAATTTTATGACAACACTAACAATGTTTTAGGGACACACACACACACACACACACACACACGAAAGGCTCAGTAATTGGGAGGGAAAGTCTACTAAGAGAGAACATTAAAAAAGCAGGACATGTCCAGTGGTTTTCATTTCTGTTTTTAGAGATGTTATGTACCCCACAGATCTGACAAGTCCTCCTGCATGAAAGATTTAATATCAAGTTAAAATGGGAAAGAAAAAACTAAAGTAAAACTCTGGATAACAATATTCAAATTAGAAGGTTTTAACATTACAAGTCTTAGAGTAATTAAGAATTTGAAATGACTAGGCAGTATTTCTGATAAACCATAAAAATTGTTTGTGAGGATCTTGAGTATTATATTAAAAGTTCTCTTAATTTCAGTGTGGGGGTTAGAGTCTCTCTCTCTCTCTCTCTTCCCTCTCTCCCTCCACCCTTTTCCTCTCTCTCTCTCTCTCTCTCTCTCTCTCTCTCTCTCTCTCCCTCTCTGATGGTGATGCATGCGTATAACCCCAGCCTTTGCAACGCTGAGGCAGGAGGATTGCTGAGAGTTGGAGACCAGCGTGGGCTACATAGTGAGTTCAAGGCCAGCTTGAAATGCATGAGAAACCCCGTCTTTAAAAAAAAAAAAAAAAGGCCGGGCGTGGTGGCACAGGCCTGTAATCCCAGCACTCGGGAGGCTGAGGCAGGAGGATTGTTGGTGAGTTCGAGGCCAGCCTGAGCTGCAAAGTGAGCTTAAAGCCAGCCTGATCTGCAGTGAAACCCTGTCTCAAAAAAGACAAAAAAAAAAAAAAAAAAAAAAAAGTACTATTTTCTTTTTCATATCATTGGAGGCAAATAAATTTATAAACAATGCTGTTGTGTTAATTTCTTTATCATTTATATTTGCCTCCAATCTGAGAACCTATTTAGTAACTTAGGCATAGTTACCCTTTCAGAGATTTTAATGTATGAAGAATGGGTGGATTTGATATTTAAGGAAGAAGAGCTATGTCAAATCAGTTTTGGGACTTCCCTGACTTTTCATTCTAATCTAGTATTCTTTCCTCTTTATTGCTTGATTAGAGTCTTGAAAAAACTTTTATATACCGCCACTTTTAACTTTCAGAGCACATATCTTAATTGTAAAAGAAAAAGCTTACTAGAACTCAGACTTTTAACATAGTACCCAGTAAAACAAAAGATAAATCCCCAATTCAATTAATTTAATTCTTTTTATCCTGATTAAAAGTTATCTTTTATCAATACAAAAGTTACATACTTCACAAGTACATAAAGTTATATGGCAGCTTCTCATAAAGACTATACTTCAGGGTAACCCCAATATCCCTAGTTGATGAGGTAAAGACCCTCTGTACAGAATTTTGCTAATAAATATGGAAGAAATGAAAGCATAAGAAAAATCATTATTTTTCATCATATACACTAACAATGTTTTAGGGACACACACACACACACACGAAAGGCTAAGTAATACCTGTACTAAATATATAACCAATCAATCAATCAGACTCCAGACCATTTTGGGAACCTGAATGGTTACTTCTTTAAACATCCATAAGTAATGTTTTATAGGTTGCTGTAAGGAATAAATAAATAACATTGTATATATAAAACTATAGGTATAAAATGTTTTCAGTACACTTTAGTTGGAAAAAATGACATTTTTAGTTTAATATTTCTCCAGCTATTATTATATACTGTTCTGTAATTAAAAAAAATCTTTATTATTACCACAAAAATTCCCTCTGTCTCATTTTCAGAGGTAATCAATAAATGTGAGTAAAATCTTTTCTTTAATTAGAGTGTGCAAATTTCCAATGTATTTCTGGTTTTATGTTTTGCCATTTCTTTTATATTAGAGAAAAACAGTATCTTTTTTCACTCAAGAAAGCTTACTCCTTTGATTTCCCAACACTGATGTTTTATTATCTTCAAACCTTTTTCATTCAATCCAAGATGAAGAGACTATATAAAATCTGAGAGTTTGCTTGGAAGTTCTAGCAGGAGACCATAACTTCTTGTCTATTCTTAACCAATGGACACCTTCCAACATCATGGACAACCACAGAAGGCTGTCCCCTCCCATTGAGCACTCAGGAGAGATGTACATGGAATGGTGAGGGAAGAAGGGAGCTAGAATTCTAGCCAGCCAGTCAAATCAACCATGGCAACCAATGGGTTGACAGATGTCACTGTCAGATTTCTCTTACATCCTGAAGAGATTACTTGAAGATAATATCTAGATCTTGTTTCAAGATTATATCACAGAACAAAATTTCACATGCTCAGATTTAGGAAATATTAATAAAAAGATATAGGTAGTTCATTTTATTTTGTTCATTTGTTTGTCTAGATGAACTTTACTTAGGTAATTATTCTCCAAATTTGAAAAAAATTTCAATAGCAGTATTATCAAATGTAAAGGCCAGCCAGATAGCTCAGCAGACTAAAGCACCTTCTTAGGCAGGTGCAAGGACCTGGGCTCAATCCTTGGTGTGCCCAGCTCCAGCCCCTGGGATATGCTGAGACAGCAACTGAGACTGAGGGTGGTGGTGTGAGTCTGTAATCCCAGTGCTTGGGAGGCTAAAAACAGGAGGATCACTACAAGCCCAACCTGTGCAGTGAGATCCTGTAGACACTAATAAAATACAAAAAAAAAAAAAAAAAAAAAAAAAAAGAAGTAATAAATGCGCATTATCTCCCAGTCTTTTACTTTCAAACTATTATGACACAAGCTCACTAAAAGAGTAGGGAAACTGTATCTGATATAAGCATCTATCTAATTAGGAAGACACAGGAGCAAATAAAATGAGGTATTTTAGGACAACATGCAGTACTAGCTCTGTCTTAAAGTCTTTGCTTTATATGGCAGCAAATTTTATAAAAAGATCAACAATTTTACTAATCCAAATGACTAAAACTTTAGAAGATGAAAGTGAAAAGGTGAACCTCAACTTTATACTTTTCCAAAGCAATTTATTACTTAATATAACATTCACTTGTGGTGCTATCTAAGAAGTGTTTTCCTTTCTGTCACCATTGCAAGCTTGTTCCAACTCCCTGGAACAAGCACAAAGGAGTCTTGGTGCAGCTCTCTGGTGTCAGACTATCTTTAGGGCAGATGGAAGGCCCAGGCTGGCTTTCCCAAGAGTAGCCAATGAAAAGGAAGGCCACTGACCAGCTATTCGTGGATCAGCGGGCATGGAACAAAGTGTTTCCTACCTCCAGAGTGAAGAAGGCTTAGCCAGCTGCCTTTCAAAGGACTGCACCAGTTAAGAGTGCTCACAATTTCTTTCAAACTATTTGGTACTCTTTTAGAATCCTCAATTTACTCAACACTGCTTTTAGGTCTGAAATATTCAGATAATTAGAGAGTCCCTACTACCTTTTCAGATAAGAAAAGAAAAAGGCAGAGTAATTGATAAGTCAATTACTTCAATAAACCCTTTCTAGAACCAAAAACTCCACAATTAAAGCTTGTATATTATCTATCTTAAAATCTAAAATTTTCCCACAGCAATTAAGTATTAAGCAAACTTCTGAGATAAAAACCAAGACAAGCAACAAGGAACAAAGTTTAAAAAAATTAACATGAAGAAAATAATTCCTTCCCCAGTACCAAAAAAAAAAAAAAATCCTTACAACCTAATTCTTTCTACTCTAAACTTCCACAGAGCCTCTCTATGTTCCTCACATTGCCTTCAGGGAAACACTTATTCCACTGAACCATCTTTCCAGTCTCTTTCACATGGCCTTCAGAATGGACTCTATTGCTATTTATATTTCCCTTCCTAACTAGCTAAGAAGTGAACTGTATTATAGCTACTTTTTAAAAATGTGATGTCATACTGGTTATTTTGAATGTTTCAGTGAAGAAGATATAAAGAAACATAATGTAAAACAGCATGAAGAACGAAACTTACCTCTGAAGAGTACATAAAGAACAGGACTTAGCTTAAAATAAAAATATTTTATCAAGTGATAAAAATGATTTATCAAATGACTAAATTTTGAGGAAGTACTACTATAGGGAGCTCATCTGTCAATTGTAGGTCATTTAACCAACGGGACCATCTGGGGTACAGAAAGCCAAGGAATCTGAAAAAAATCCTAAAACCAAAAATAGATACCATGTTCATTGGCAATATATCCTAGGAGATGTAAGTATTCTAATGTGGATTTTTTTTTTTTATGGAAGGAACTAGAGATTGAACTCAGGTCCTTGTGCTTGCCAGACAAGCACTTATTTTACTGAGCCATCTCCTCAGCCCTGGAGATGTAAGTATTCTAAACAAATATAGTAAAGAGACCAAATCAGAGTCAAATATTATAAATTGGAGGAGGTTGTAATAATTATTTTTCACTGAGATTAATTCCATTCCAAATACTGAGATTAGCACTTTATATGTTACCTAATTTGGCTCCCAAAAAACATAGGAGGTGGGTACTATTATTACTTCCATCTTACAAATAAAGAAGCAAACAGCTTGAGAAACCAGCCCAGAGAGGATAGGGAGAAAAAGAAAGGGAACTAAAAATATTTAAGATGCAATATGTACATGTACCACTTCCCCAGGTGATGGTAATGGTTATGCATTGCAAATATTTAAAAAAAGAAAAAATAGGGGCTGGCGAGATAGCTCAGTAGAATAAGTTCTTGCCTGGCAAACTCAAGGTCCTGAGTTCAATCCCCGGTACCACAAAAAAGAAAAAAAAAAAGATTGTGATATTGGTTATTAGATTTTGGGGCTAGAAATTTAGTTCGGGGCTGGACATGTGGCTCACTGGCACAACACCAACCTGGCAAATGTGAGGTCCTGATTTCAATTCCCAGTACCCACAAAAATAAGTAATTAAAAAGAAAAAAGAAAAGGAAATTTGCCCAGAGTCATATGTCGAAAAGCAAAAGAGATGGAATTCAATTCCAAGCAGTCTGATTCCTGAATCCAGGTGCAAGACTGAAAGTATAAATCACACTTACAAGAAAATGTAACCTAGGGGGGAAAAATCATTAATATATTTCTTCTAAGTTTTTCAACTATAAGTATAGTAAAAGGTGGTAATAAAAATAAATGAAAATGGATGTTTTTTAGACATATTTAAAAAGAGCTCTTTTACTAAGTTAAAAAATGTTAGTTGGCCTCCTTTTGCCAATATATTGAATAGGTACTTTTTGTACCTTGAGAATATAATGGTAAGCAGGACAGATAAGGTTCTTGCCTTCTGGAATTCACATTCCAGTGGGGTGATAGGAGATTAAAAGATTAAATCAACAACAAAATTTTAGAGTGCTAGGTATACAGAAGAGGCAGGGAGGAAATGTAGACTTCTCATTTGACACATTTAACTATATAAATAAAAAGAATGACATGGATGGGAGGTAAAGCTGTTATTTGTTATTCTGTTTTTAAAGTTATGCTTGCTACATGACAGCCTCTGTATATTCTCATCTTGACAGACCCTGGGAAAGTTGATGAGGCCAGAAAGGGCACAGTGCAGGAGCTATGAGCTATGATGTAGAGAAGAAATGAGCAGGAAGATAGTAGGAAAGGCAGTTTCTGATATGAGGCAGACAGAAATATGGGTTCCACATAGGGCAGATTCTGCCTGAGGTCTTCTAAGGCATAATGCCATCTCATTTGAGTGGGAACATTGGGCTAGTGATGAATGTGAAGAACAAGGAGACATTATAAAATTCTTTCAACAAAACAAAACAAAACAAAACGGTTCAAATAAAAATTAATAAAAGCCGGGCGTGGTGGCGCATGCTTGTAATCCCAGCACTCGGGAGGCTGAGGCAGGAGGATTGTTGTGAGTTCGAGCCCAGCCTGAGCTACAAAGTGAGCTTAAGGCCAGCCTGAACTGCATAGTGAGACCCTGTCTCAAAAAGACAAAAAAAAAATTAATAAATACTATGAAGTATCCCCTAAAGACTAATGATTACTGCAGGCTTGTTCCCCAGTGGAGCAATGTTCAGAGATAGAATCTACAAAGGTGATTAGATCACGGGGGTACTAACCTCATCCACCATGAATTCATTGGCTGATCGGGCTGTTAGGAGATGGGGCCCAGTCAGAGGAAGTAGGTCACTGGGTGTTATTTCTTCTAGGGTTCTTTCTCTTGCTCTGCTCTCTGCTTGTCATGAGGTGAGTAGTTTTCCCCTGCCATGACTTCCACTATCATCCTTGGAGCCAGCCAACCATGGACTAAAACCTTTGAAATTGTGAGCCAAGAGCCAAAGGAGCCAAACTCCTTTTCTCCTGTAAGATATTTATCAAGTATTTTGTCCCTAAATGGAAAGCTGACCAGTACAAAATAAGAAAATTGGTGTTAGCTTTACTAGGTGGAGCTGGGTGCCCATTTCAGGTTTTTGGACAGGAATCTGAATTTGTCTAATAATAAAGTTAGATGAATGATGAGGTAGCTATAAATAGGGAAAAAATTATGCGTAAAAATATTTTTTAAAATGCGTCTATGACATAAACAGGATATAAACAATGTCCTTTATTGGTGTGCCTCTGCAGTTCAGTTTGTTTCCATCTTCTGGTCACAAAAATTCTTACAACTTATTTGTCACATTCAGCAGTGAAATACTTAACCAGAAGCTTAAAGACATGATTGGTTATTTTATTTCCTAAAACATTCCTTTTAAATGCAGTTGACAGCCTTCAGTTCATTCTAAAGTTGATTTCATTCCATTATTTGAAGAAATTCTTTGATGTTAACATATTTTCATTGGTGATTTCATTTAAAAATTAAGAACAACAAGAAACACAAATCTTAATATCATATATTCTTTAATGAATACAAATGTATCTCCAGTGATTAATCTCAAAATGCCTTATGGTTATAATAAGGCAAATGGGAAAGGGGAACTTGGCCTGAAGGCCCAGGCACCTAGCAGTGTCAGGTACATGCCCCTGAACCATGACATTAAGATTCAAAACATTCTAAGCAAAATTAATGTCTGTTCTGGTTCAGACCCTGCTTTAAATGGTGGTAAGTCAAAAACATGAAGCAGGCCAGGTGCGGTAGTGCATGCCTATAATCCCAGCACTCCGATTCAAGGCCATTTTGAGGTGCAAAGTGAGTTCAAGGCTAGCCTGAATTGCATACCAAAACATTGTTTCAAAAAGACAAAAATAAAACACCACCAAACAGTCCCTGCTCCAAAAAATACCACAAAGAATAGCATACTGGGTAAAAGTGGGCTGTGTAGTAGACATGATACACAGCCAGTTTTGGAAAATACAATCTGCTCCACAAGCAAAAAGAAAGAAAAAGTCCTATATATTATGAAATGTCAGGAATATCGAACAGCCTAAAATTTTTCCAAATGCAAGGAAAAAAGAAATACGAGATTAGAATGGTAATACAGATTTCTCAATAGCAACACTAGAAGCTAATAATGGAACAATGCCTTCAAAAGAGGGACACTAATTTTCAATGTAGCATTCACCACTGAGCTAAGTCACTATTCAAATGTGAGGGTAAAACAAAGGTGTGTCCAGATATGCAAATTCTGAATTCAGGAAGGATCAGGAGATTCTGTATGTTCCTTTCTCAGGAAGCCACTGAAGAATAAGGATGACACACAATACAGGAAATAGATCCAACACAGGTAATGGCAAAGGGATTTTCCAAGATGACAAAGGGAAGTCCCAGGATGATGGCTATGTACAGGCTAAACCAATCCAGACTAGAGTGGGAGAGCTAAGGCTGTAGCAGAACCATCCCTCAGGAAAGAGAAATGAAAATGAAAGATTATCTGAAAATACTGAAGACTCAGTTCTTTCAGAGTTTGAGGACAAATTAGTGACTAATAACAAAGAAAACTAAGCAAATGAAAAACAAGACACAGTTATTTAATCCAGGAAAAAGAGAAGTTGTAGAAGAAAATGTAGCTGGGTGTGGTGTTATAAACCTATAATCCTAGCACTTGGGGGGCTGAGGCAGGAGAATCCTTGAGACTTAAAGAACAGCCTGGGATACAAAGGGAGCTCAAGGGCAGCTTAAACTGCATATTGAGACCCTGTCTCAAAAAGACAGAAGAGGAGGGGGGGAGGAAGAAGAAGGATGTAGGGGGGAAGAGGGGAAGAGGAAGAGGGGAGGAAGAAGAGAGAAAGAAGAGGGAGAAGAAATGTAATAATAGTACCCTTCGTGGCTCATTTGTGACTAATAGGTACACTGTTACAGCATAGAATACTGAACACTGATTTAAGGAGAATGCAGGATGGTTGTACAGGATAGCTATACCCTCAACTTCCTAAACAGAAGTTCATCCAAACCATGTAAAGGTGAAAAAACAAATACCAGTATGAATATTAAAAACAAAGCCAGCTGAATCATATGAAACTACTGCACTTTGTTTTGTTTTAAGACAGGGTCTCACTATATAATCCAGGCTGTCCTCTAACTCACAGCAATCTACCTGCCTCAGCCTCCCAAGTGCTGGTATTACAGGCATGTGCCACCATCCCTGGCTATTCAAACTTCTGATTTTAAAATCATTTCCAGTCTAGAAAAATGTTATGTGGTGCAAGTTAATATAATAATAATAACAATAACAATAATATTGTTATTATTATTATTATTATTATACCAATTTTACAATGGGCAGAAAACAGCTACTGATAAAGAATGCTCAATGGAAAAACTTTTTTTTTAATTTGGTGGTATGGGGAAATGAAGTCAGGACTGTACATTTTCCAGGCAGGTGCTCATGCCACTGAGCTATATCCCCAGACCCAAAACACTTTTTTGTGTGTGTTAGCAAACATTATTAGGAGGATAATGGGTCCCAGTTTGGGGTAACAAAGTCTCAAACATATGTTACTATTATCACTAACATAACAGTTATTATCACTCAAAAGAATGTAAATAATATATTTACTACTAAAACATTTAACATCATGTAATCTACCTTTATGCTACAAAAGTTACATTAGAATCTTTCATTAGTTATCAAACTAGAAATATTTGGCATGTTGGCAAAAGTTTAACAGAATGCATATAGATAGGTTCCTTTGTTGACATAAGAAATAGCTAAGTCACTCTTGCAAAATTAAAGCTCTATGAAATTGTGGTTCTGGCCTGTAATCCCAGCACTTGGGAGGCTGAGGCAGGAGGATTATTGTGAGTTCGAGATCGGCCTATGCTACAAAGTGAGCTTAAGGCCAGCCTGAACTGCATAGTGAGACCCTGTCTCAAAAAGACAAAAAAAAAAAAAAAAAAAAAAAAAAAAAAAAAAAAAAAAAAAAAAAAAAAAAAAAAAAAAAAAAAAAAAAGAAATTGTGGTTCTGTAAAGCTCCTTCAGTGACAATTTTGATTAGCAATGCTAGTTTTTAAAGTAACATATCTGTATTAATAAATTCATTAATATTAAAAGTTTACTTAAATTTATACTATGAAACCAAAACTTATCCAATTGAGAAAAAGTATCAATTTTTACCAATGCTAACTGCTACAAAAAAAAGAATTGAAACTTATTAGTATAAGGTATAAGTTTTACCAAGAATAATGGAGTCTGATCTAGCCAGTGGAAAATTTCCTTTTCAAATTAAAAGCAAATGTTTTAAGCAGAGAAAATGCATAAACAGATGCTGTGGGGGTTTATATTTCATTCTGCACTGAAAACTACTAGGAATTAAAATACATGTGGTTCAGAAATAAATAATCTTAAAGACAGCCATGAAGAAGACTGAACCCACCCAAATTATTTCTATCATACAGTATAAACTTTTTTTGTCTAACGATATTAGGTATTGAACCCAAGGCATCATACATGCTAGACAAGCACTCTAGCACTGCACTACACCCCTAGTCCTTTTTATTTTAGTGAGATAGCCTCTTAGGAAATTGCTCAGGTTAACCCCACATTTGTAATCTTCTTGTCTCAGACATTAGTACTACAGCTTGACCAACATGCCTGATTACTTTGCCCCATCACTATTTTAAATCAAAAGAGCATAACAAAAATATTTTCGAAGTATATTTTTATAACTATAATTTTTCCATCACTGTAAAATCAGGATAAAAAAAGTGAACATCATTACCCAACCAAACAACTATCTTCTAAAATATAAATATCTTGGTTTAAAAACAAAATATCAAGGAACAGTTGGTGCTATCACAATGGTATCTTTTTAACTGGTCTACATCAGCTATAACTGCTGATAACTTTACCAGGACAACAGTCAGGCAGGCAGTTCTACTGAGTCCAAGTCTATGGGACCTGCAGAGCTTTCTTCTCTCTCAAGGGAGGACAATGAAAAAGGTGTTCTGTTTTTCAGTAGTCCTGTAAGAGGAGCCATTGAGCTGGGCTGCACAACCAGACAACAGAACATAGGAAAATTCAGATCAAAGCAAGGGTGCATGCTAAGGTAATATGCAATAAAACCCTTGGCCAAAGCATTAAGGAAAAACAAAACAAAAAAACCATAACAAAATAGGGAGGTAGAAAGAACCTGCTGGACCACCTTCTTATTAACAAAGAGAGGCAGAAGAAATCTACCTCTAGTGAAGAGCCAAGAAAAGTGTCCTAGATATGCTGGAGTATTCCTATAGAGATGTACATAAGTATAAAGAAATATTACCCACGAACCAAACCCAGAAAGCAGTGTCCTGTACGTTGGACTGTTCTGTGCACATAGATATGACTATTATTACCATTAACTAGATCCTCAAAAGCAAGGTGTTCTGAATACAGATAGATAAGGATATGGACATAAATTTGCAATTAACCAAACCCATTGGTTTTACAGCAGAGAGAAACAAACTGAGATATGAATTAATAACAGAAATAGAATGAGATATAGGTGTGAAGTTATCCCCGTCTTCCCTTCTGATGATCTTTGATTTTTCTCATTTCACGGGGGTCACACACACGCACATGCTCACACACACACTACGTCTCCAGAAACAAAGAAGGGTCCTTAATTCTCCGGTCTGCAGGAGCACACACGCCCCCCACCCACAGATAATGAGGCCACCAGATGACTTTCATTAACGAGGAAGCCAAGGAGAGACGTCTCCACGCCGATCAATGCCTTGCACACCAGCAACCAAGCACTAGTCAAGCACCACAAAGAAAGAAGTGGATCGGGACCAGGAAAACACTGCCACGCCGCGCCCCCCAAGGCGCGTCCCCACCGCCACCGCGGAGCGGGGTTCCTCGCTGCCCTCCGAGCCTCCCGGCTCTTCGCAGCCACCTCCCACGCCAGGGACCGGCGCCGGGGCTCAGGCGGCGGGGACGCGAGGGGGCGGCCAACCTGCTCTCCGTGACCTCCCGTGACAGCCCCGCCGCTCCTCCCGCAGGACTCATCCCCCGCAGCCGCCGGAGCCTCCCTCGCCCCTCTCGGCGCGGAGCCACTGTCCCAGCCTTCCGCCCCCAGCCAGGCCCCCAGAGCTCCAGTAGGTGGGGGAGCTGGCGCGGCCCGCGTCCTCTCCAGCATCCCGGACTGGACCCGCCCAGTCCCCTAAACCCCAGTCCGGGGGCGGCGGCCCTTGGTGCCTGCGCCCTTGCTGGCTCACTTACTTTGGTGCTCTGGCGGTGGCGGTGGCGGCGGACGCGTGAGACCTTCGGCTGTCGGCGGCCGGCTGCGGGCGGAGAACTGCAGGCGACGACCGTCAGTCAGCGGAGACCCGGCACTGCCGAGGCGGCGGCTGCAGACAGCGAGCGGCTGCCCCCGGCGAGGGGCGGGCCCGGCGGGGGAGGGGCGGGCGCCCGCCTCTCATTCATGCAGCGGAGGCGGGGTGAGGGACCCGGATGCCCGGGCAGACCCCGCCCACCGCAGTGAGGGCGCGCGGCTTCGAAGTCCGCTGTGCGCAAGCGCGGCGTTTCTGGGCCGGGCCTGGTTCCTCTGGACGTTTTTGCTGCCTCGTTACAGAGGTACGTTGGTTAGACGTCGCGTTGAACTGGTCGGGATTTTTGTTTGCTCTGTGAGCATTAAAAAATCAAAACCAAGCCAAGCGAGGTGGAGCACTCTTGTAATCCCAGTACTCAGTAGGCTGAGGCAGGATCGGTGCGATACTCCAGCCAGGACTGCAAAGTGAGCTCAAGGCCAATCAGAACTGCAAAACAAGACCCTGTCTCAAAAAAAAAAAAAAAAAGAAAAAAAAAATCGAACCAAGACAAAAAGGTAATGAAAGCTTGCGCCCCCTTCCTGGCATCCAGCCTAGGAGTCTTTGGGGACACAGGCCCAAACACCAGAGTGGGCTAACCACTAGTTGGATGAAGAGATAGTGCACATCACCTCTGTGCGTCCCGCCTGCTGCATGCAGGTACTCCTAGCTGAGTGCTGGAACTGGTGATCGCTGAGATCCAGACTGTGGGTAGCAGAAACAATTACAACAAAACAATGTGCATCTATCTACTCGTCTCAGTCCCCAGTTTTAGTCTACAGGGCAGGCAAGAAATTGAACTCTGGGGATCTTGGTTCTTGTAAGACCAAGTCCTAGACTGAAGTAGATCCACCCATCTGAGAAGGCCTGTCTTGTCATAGCAGGAGTGCACTCTCATTCCCATCTCCTTGGTTGTGCAGCTCCAGGGACTGGAAGCAGGTGTATCAGGCTACTTAGCCTTATTCTCTGAGGCTCCTCTTGAGTGTGGGCACAGTAGCTCAGGGCTTGCAGAAACAATTGTCTCCTTGTCCTCAAGGACAGAAACAATTGTCTCAAATCTCCATGCCCCTCTCTGAGGTTTTTCTAATCTTCCTTCTGCCCTCCTGTATACCTCACGTAAGTAGCTCAGAGGTGTTAACATCATGGAACATTTCGAGAAATCATCTGCTACGGAGAGATGTTACAGGCCTGTACTAGCAAGAGTGGGCAGCTCTTCTATTGCAGTTCCCTGTCTCAGGGCTGTGGAACCACGTCCTCCTGCCACTCAAGTCAGGAAGCTGGGGAATGCTTTTCCTCCTTAAAATAACGTGACAAGGATATGTCAGTACTTACCAGTCACCAAGAAGGCTTTCTCAACCTATGTTTGCTGATACTATATCTCTCATTCTGCCTAAATCAGGTTTCCTTATCTCTCCCTTGGGCAGCTGGGAACTACTCAGTCTATCCCATGCAAATCTAGTCTTGTGATACACAAGTCTACCATGGTCCCACCTTTTTGTTTCCCTGCCCTGTGTGGCACATCAAGCCTTATGTTCCCTCTGTTGCTGGTCCCTCTTCTAGAAAGCAACATTTACTTAGCAACACATGAAAGCTGCTCTTCTGAAAAAAACCACAGAGGGTTTGTGTGTGATATTAAGATGGTAATTATACCATTCAATTAAACAGGGAGGGGGAAAAAGAGACAGAGCCTATAAAAGGAAAACAACACGACAAGCATATGTCAGTACTTACCAGTTATAATTGTCAGTGTTATGGTCTCAATTCACCAATCAAAAGGCAGAGATGGGGGGGCAGGGCGATGGCTCAGTAGAATAAGCACTTCCTTGGCAAGCACAAGGGTATGAGTTTAATCCCTGGTTCCACCAAAAAAAAAAAAAAAAAAAAAAAAAAAAAGGCAAAGACTGGCAGAACGGATCAAGAATCAAAGGTCCAACAATATGCTGCTTACAAGAAACACACTGAATTCCAAAAGAAATTCATAGACTGAAAATCAAATTAATAAAAAGAGTACTCTGTGTGGCAGGAACCCAGAGAAAAGCAAAGTAGCTATTCTGTTTGCAGATAAAGTGAATTTCAAGCCAAGAATGATTAGGAGAGAGAAAGAAGGTTTCTACATCCTTGTAAAGAGCCCAATATGGTTCAACCAAATAGCTCAGTGGATTAAAGCACCTACTTAGGCAGATGCAGGTGTCAGTGGTTTGATCAGTGCTGGCCCCACCCCTGGGACATGCTGAAATGGCCATTGAGACTGGGTGTGTTGGCAAGTGCCTGTAATCCATGCTCTTTAGAAGGCTGAACACAGGCAGATCATTAAGAGTCTATCTACACAGTAAGACCCTATAGGCCCTTACTAAAAATACAAAAAACAAACAAACAAAAAAACAAAACAAAACAGGAAGAGAGAACAATCATCAATATATATGCAACAAATACCAGTGTATCCAACTATACAAAACAAATATTAATGCACATGAAAAATTAAATAAGGGGCTGGCAATATAGCTCAGGGGACTAAGACACTTGCTTAGGCAAGCTTAACCAAGTGCAGAGACTGAGGTTTGAATCCCAGGCACCAGGTGCCACAACAGCCCTGCCCCCAGGGTGAGCTGAGTCAGCTAAAAAAAAAGAAAGAAAAATTAAATAAACACCAATACAGTGGTATTGGGGGAGCTCAATAACCCACTGGCACAAAAAGAGAAATCAACTAGACATGCATCACTGAAATATTAGAACTGAACCAAACTTTGAACAAATGGCTTAGTAGATGTCTAAGTAAAATAGTATAGCAGAGTGTTCCACACCACATCAGAATACACATCTCAGATGCACATGGGACATCCTCCAAATTAGATAACATAGAACATGCTTAAGTAAATGCACAAGAATTGAAATTAACCTATGTATATTAGACTATTGCATAATGAAATTGGAACTTAATGGTAAAAGAATCCACAGGGATATCATAAACACACAGAAATTAAATATCACCCTCCTGAACTACAAGTAGGTCACAGATGAAATTAAAGAAGAAATTAGAGAGTTCCTACAATTAAATGATAATGACAGTACAACATACCAGAACTTAGGGGACACAATGAAAGCAGTTGTAAGAGGGAAATTACAGCACTGAATATCCACATCAGGAAGACAGAACAAACGCAAATAAACAAGTTAATGGTGAACTTCAAAATTCTAGAGAAAGAAGAGCAGGCTAAGCCAAAAGCTTGTACAAAGAAAGAAATTGCAAAGACAAGAGCAGAAATTAATGCAGCAGAGACCAATAAAACAGTACAAAGAATCAGTGAATTGAAGAGTTGAATCAAGAGTCTTTGAAATATTAAAATCAACAAACCCTTAGCCAACCTTATCAAAAAAAAGGAAAGAAAAACTCAAGTTCATGTAATTGGGAATGAAAAGGGTGAAATAATAATAGACCCTGCTGAAATCCAGAAGATTATCTATACCTACCTTGAGAACCTAATATTTTCATAAGATGGAAAATGTAGGACATATGGACCAATTCCTAAATGCATATGAATTACCAAATTGGAATCAAGAAGGCAATAGAAATCCTAAGCCAGTATCAATGAAATTGAAGATGTAATTAAAAACCTACCAACAGTAATAACAAAAAGCTGAGGCCCTGATGGATTCATTGCTGAATTCTACAAGAAATTTAGAGAAGACCTAGCACCACTACTTCTCAAACTAATGAAATTGGAAAGGAAGCAATGCACCCAAATTAATTCTTGGAAGCAAACATTACCCTAATACAAAAAGAGGAGAAAAATCCAACTAAGAAGGAGAATTACAGGCTAATCTCCCCAATGAACATAGATGCAAAATTCCTAATTAAGATACGAACAATGCAGCAAATCATCAAGGAGAAGGATTTGTTTTGTTTTGCTTTTTTTTGCTAGCTCACATTGCCTTAAGGGTGGGTCTCATGCAGCTTGTGGAGCTGGGAATCAAACCAGGGTCCCCTGTGCCTGACTGAGTTTGCTTAAGAAGGTGCTTTAAACAACTGAGTTAACCCACAAGCCTCCATCATCAAGGAGATTATACACTATAACCAAGTAGGATTCATCTCATCAATACAAGCTTGGTGCAAACATAATGTAAATTAATAAATGTAATATAACATATTAGCAGAGCCAAGGAAAAAATTTGTGTGATCGTCTGAATAGATGCACAAAGCTTTTGACAAAGTCCAGCACCATTCATGAAAAAAATCCTACAGAAAATTGGAATAGAAGTTCTTTATCCCAATCTGATAGAAGCCATCTATGACAAACCAACAGCCAATGTACTAAATGGACAAAAACTGGAAGCTTTCACTTTAAAATCATGAAGAAGACAAAGATGTCCACTGACACCATTCTTATGCGACATGGTCCTGGAAATATTAGCCAGAGCAATTTGAGAGGAGAAAGGAGTAAAAGGAATAAAGATAGGAAAGGAAGAAGTTAAATTATCGTTATTTGCAGATGACATAATACTATACATAGAAGACCGCCAAAGCTCCACTAAGCAAATTCAGTAGCATAGCTAGAATATAAAGAAAACACTAAAAAAAAAAAAAAAAAAAAAAAAAAAAAAAAAAAAAAAAAAAAAAAAAAAAAAAAAAAAAAAAAAAAAAAAAAAAAAAAAAATCAATAGCTTTTCTGTACATGAATAACAAACTCACTGAGGGAAATTTAGGAAACAGCACATTTTATAATATATCCAAAAACACGAAATACCTAGAAATCTAATGAAGACATTGAAAACTACAGTACTACTCTGAAAAAGATTGAAGCCAATATCAGAATATGGAAAGATATTCCTTGCTCTTGAGTATGAAGAACCAATATAGTGAAAATGGCCATACTTCTAAAACTATGCAGATTTAATGCAATTCTGATCAAAATTCCGATAATACATTTCACAGAATTAGAGAAAACAATACTGAAGAGGTCTAGAATAGCAAAGGTAATTCTGGGCAACAGAGGCAAGGCAGGGTGCATTGCAATCCCTGACTTGAAATTTTACTATAAAGCTACTGTGATAAAAACAGTGTGGTACTAGCAAAGAAAGTAGATCTCAGGATCTATGGAACAGATTAGAAGATGCAGAAACAATTCCAGACATACTCAGCCACCTTTTTTTTTTTTTGTGGTACCAGGGATTGAACTCAGGACCTTGCACTTGCCAGGCAAGCACTTATTTTACTGAGCTATCTCCCTACTCTTCAGTCTTCAGCCACCTTATCTTTAACAAAGGTGCCAAATACATTCACTGGAAGAGAGTTAGCCATATATATATATATATATATATATATATATATATATATATATTAACATATATATTAAAATAACATTTTCTCTTAATTCATTGAAAAGAAAGATTTGTGTTAATATTATTTGGATAATTAAATGCCAATATGTTGTGCTCTGAGTAATTTAAAAGGTAACAGTACACAATGTATTAACTGGTTACTCTTCTATTATCTAGTTTTGAAATTTTGTTTTAATTTTGTTTGTCTTTAAATAAAAAGAGTGAGGGACGGTGAGATAGCTCAGTGGTCTAAAGTACTTGCTTAGGGCTGGCAAGATAGCTCAGCGGTCTAGAGCGCCTCCCAGGGACCGCGGTTAGAGCCCCAGCACCACATGACATGCCAGCCCCTCCCCGCAGGGCCGGCTGAGCTCACACCCCACCCCCGCGAAAAAAGAATCCGTGATGTGTAGCGAGACACTGTAATAAATAAAGGAATTAAAAAAAAAAAAATAAAGTACTTGCTTAGGGTAACTTAGGCAAGCGTAGGCAAGTGCAGGGACTGCAGTTCAATCCCCAGCACCATTGCTGTGCCAGCCCCGCCCTCAGGGTGGCCTGAGCCTCCACCTCAAGAAATACATAAATAAAAAGAGTGAATCCTAATGCACACTCTGGACTTTAGGTGGTAATGACAGGTCACCATAGGTCCATCATGTGTAAGAACATAGTATTTGATGTGGGGGTGAGGACAATGGGAGGGATACACTGTGAGGCAGAGGGTAGAGAGCTGTTTCAATTTTCCCCTCAGTTTTGCTATGAATTCAAAACTGCTCTTTGAAAATTAAGTAATTTTTTAAAGTTACCTTTTAAATAAACTTTTCCTTCCTACCTCCACTCACAACAGATTATTTTTATGGAATCCCCACCTGTGTGCTGTACCTATTTCCCTCTTGACACCTGACATCTTTTGATCTCACCTCATTTGCATATTTTCTTTTTCACTAGTGGACAGGCCTTTGAGCAGAAGAGGCAGGGTCTCCTCAGGACCTATGTGTGACTGGTGCGCAATGGATGTGGAATGATAGGCAGTGGGGTGTCACATCCACCAGAGGCACAGGGAATCTCCATAAAAAAAGAGAAAGGCTGAGCTCCTTTTCTTTCTCCTTCATTTTTGTGACTTTTCTTCCCTGCCCTGTGTTTGGAAAGTGGTTTTATTTGTTTATGAAGTTTGGCTAGGGTGGAAGGTGGGGTGACTCCAGCTTCATGTCTTTTGTGCTTATGGAAGTTCATTGCGTGTCAGAGACAAAGACAGACTGTGGAAAGCAGTGGCCATATTCAGTTGGCCCTTCCACAGAAACCTATCTTACTAAAATTTTGCTGGTGCGTCAGCTGACAGCGTTAGGGAGAAAGTTTCCTTGATACTGGACAGGTGGAAACTTAGTTTTACAGCTCCCATGACATGTGTTGAGTTTGTGTCCTTCCATCCCCAGTCATGAGTTGTTTCTTCTTGGAGGAGAAATCAGAGGTTTAGTTTCCATCTGTAGAGTTCTGTGAATCAGTGGTACACAAGGTTCTAGTCACTGCTCCCTCCCTCCTGCCCAACCCCAGTGCTCCGTGGTGGTCAGGAATAAAGGTTCTGAAGAGATCTAGGAAGTTCTTTCTCTAGATTTTAGGTGGGGTCCCAGGCATCAAGAACTTAAAGGGGGGGTGGCGGGGAGACAGCTCAGTAGAATAAGTGCTTGCCTGCCAAGCACAAAGGCTTGAGTTCAGTCCCTGGTTCTACCAAAAAAAAAAAAAAAAAAAAAGAACTTAAAGGGATGGCTTTCCTACTCAACATGTTCCCTTGCTCCACAGATGGGACTGGGTGGGGTAGTGCCTGCAAAAGACAGCAGTTTCTATCTGTTTCCTTGTTGTGGTTTGTAGGTGTCCCCCAAAATTCTTGTGTTGGAAACTTAGTTGTTAATGCAATAGTGCTGACAGGTGGGACCTTTAAGTGGTAATTGGGTGAATGGCTACGATGGTCATGTTGCCAACTAGATTAGGAGACCAATGCAGAAGTAGCTGCATGGCAACACTAAACTCATCAGTGGATCAGTTCATTGATGATTATAGATGAATGTGCCGTTAGGAGGTGGCCCCACGTTGCAGGAGGTAGATCCAGGGGCACATACTTTTGGGTATGTCTCTCCCCGGTGCTCCGCCCATGTCCCGTGCTTCCTGACCACTGTGGAGTGAGCAGCTTTTCACCACCACATCCTTTCACAATGGTGGTTTTGCCTTGGAGCCAGCTGATTATGAAATGAAGCCTCTTAATTTGTGCGACAAATTAAAACCTCTCCTCCTTTAAGTGGTCAGTGTTGTGCATTGTGTCCCAGAAGCAGCAAAGCTGACCAATGGTATGGCTCAGTGCCACTATTTCAGGAGTGGCTTCCTAATCAAAGGATGAGTTTGGCCCCCTTCCCTTTCTCTTCTCTTCTTGACTCCATCCCTCTTATTCACTGTCTTGTTCCTCTGTCTTCCCTGGTGGACAATGCACCAAGAAATCCTTGTCAGGTGCTAACCTTTGATCTCAAGCTTCCCAGACTCTAGAACTATAAGGAGCAAATCTCTGCTCTTTATAAATCAACCAGTTATAGCATCACAAAAAGGGCTAAGATGCTCCTTTCCCTTCCTTCTTCCATCTCCTTCCTGTATTATATCTCCTTTAGAGCATTTTCCTCAGCCCTATCACATCTCAGAAAACTCTACCCCGCCCCTCTGGCCAGAAGTCTTTCAAAGTCCCCTCCTGGAAAAGAAATGGGATCTAATTTTAAATCAAATGTCTGTGACTAATTTTGGAGCAGCAGCTTTCTCAGTGGTAGCTATAATGGGAGTAGGAACTGGTTTTAGTCATCTTTGGCTCTGGCATGCAACACAAATTTGTTGAATACATACCTGACTAGTGAAGGCAAAGCTAGTCCTTTAAACAGAAACTGGAAATCAAAACTTGTCCACAGCCCAACCTATCCACCATCCTCCCTACCTAGTGGAGCCCGTCCGTCTGTTGAGTGTCGTGCCACATCCCAGAAAAAAATCCCTCCTACTGGTCAGACATGTACTTGCTTAATTATCCAGAGTTCAGAATAAAACCTTCATGGGTTGTTATACAATGCTGTGACCCCCTCCACTAGGCCACTAGGCCAACAGCAGAGCAGGAAGTATCCCCCTATATTGCCTTCATTCCAGGAATTCCAAAGAGATCACTGCTGCTGGTTCCCTGCCTCCTATCTTTGGAGGGGAATTACTTCTTGGTGTGGGATGTGTGTGCACGACTGTGAAACAGTGAGTGGAGAGGAAGCCTAGATTTCTGTGTGTGTGGTACCTTTGAATGTGGTACTCGTGAGTGTGTCCATGTGCAAGCCAGCGAAGGAGGGGCAAGATAGGGATTTTGTTTCTCCAGGAATTGAGAAACTGGCACACACATAGGCCTGGTTATCCAAATGTCTGTACTCAGAGCTTATAGGATATAAACATGCTCAGAATCCTATGAGAGCTTCCTGAGACCAGGACAACAATGACAATTTCTGAGGGTCAGTACAACCTATTCAGACTCACTTTCAGATTGAAGGACACCCATCTTGATATAGGGGAAAGAAACTCCCAACCTGGAAGATGTCTGGGATGAGTTTGGGTTCTCTAAAATTGAAAAGTGAATTTTAGGAACAATGGAGGTTAAGAGCAGAATGTATTTACTGGGGGAAGGAAAGCTTCTGTCCAGAGATACAGAAGAGGGGACCTGAGTGGGTTCCCAGAACCTACCTTTCCTAGGGACTTTTTATAGAGCAAAGCCCTGAGGTGAGGCAGATCACAGGTGGGAAAAATGGGAAACCAAAAGGTGGACATGTGGTGGGACAAAACTATGGTCTACCAATAAGATTACAAGCATACTTGCTCAGGTAAAATTGATTAAATCGGGGTCAAAGGGGAAAGTGAGTCATGTAAGAAGTAGGCATGCACACAGAATAAGGGCTTTTCCTGTAGGGGGTTGGGTAGTGACTCTTCCTAGCTTTTTTTCCAAGGTGATTAATACTTATTGAGAATATCAATCCCTGATGTTTATCCTTAGGTAGGTGTGTGGGTGCATTTGTTTTGTCTTTTGTCTTGAGGTCTGGCCCCCAGCAGAATTGCCTATCTCACTCACAGTTGCAAGGTATCTTGTCTCTCAACTGGCTCCCTTGAGGACCTAGTCCTGCCTACCTGCCTCTTATTGAATGTTTCTATCTACTCAGTTGCCTACAACAATCTTTGTGTGGATTCTTATAGGACCTGAGCAGACCCTAAGACAGAGACTTCAACGCAGGTTGCTTATTTGGGAGTTCATCTCAGGAAACAGGAGAAAAGAAATAGAGAAAGGAAAATATAAGAGAGAGAAGCCAGTAATACCAGTATTTTGATGCACACCGTTATTGCCCAGTTGCCCATCACTGGGGCCCAGTCCTACAGCCCTCAGCATTATCCTCCTGGATGATGAGAAGGTTGAAATGCTTATCTTCTGGCTTCCAGGCTGCTGCTATTACAGATGAGCACCAAGAAACTTTTGAGCTCCGGTGGAGCCCAGCAAGTTGTCCAACCAGCTCCCCCACTGTTGATCACATAGCTTCTGCCTCTACCAAAACCATTAGAATATCACTGTCACCATAATATCTACCCCTTTCTGATTTTTTTCATTTAACTGTGTTTTCTCTGTGATGGCTTCTTAGGTTTTTTTGCTTGAAAGAGGAACAGGAATGATACCTTTGCCCACAACTCATTCTAGGAAAAAGGAACTATGGTGGTTTTCTTCTTCCTCCATTTTGTTCTATCCAGTGTACAAGTAGCTCTCAACCAGCACCAGTAACTGTCGTCCAAAAGCAAGGCACAGGAAAGAGAGACAAGGCAGGAAAGCAGGCAGGCCTTCTGGAATGTCCTCCAGTTGCGGCAGTGTTTCCTTTGGGCTTCCCTGGTTATCGTGATTTTTTTTTTGTCTTTCCAACCTACATGGATATAATTGAGATTCAGTTCTCTGCCCCCACAGATTGGTTCCAACATTGAATGACTCAGGGAAGAAATTCGAAGTCTGTCAGGGAGCAGGATTCTCCATGGGGAAACATAGCTTTGGCTCCATAACCTGGTGTTTTTCATTTGCTTATCTGTCATCCCAGGGGATCACAAAGAAGAGAATGCTGGGAGAACATGTCTTCCTAGGACCACTGCATTTATTTTAGTTTAGGATAGTGAATTAAATCCAGACATCTACTTTTGCTCTTCCTAAATCCCCTTAAAAATACTATTCTAAAGAGATTTTTTAAAAGATACAAATTCATGAAGAGATAAAATGAGTAACAAGCAACAAAACAATTTTGGAAGCTGGAAAACGGGGATATTTGGTAACTGACTTAGAAGCTCCAAAAAAAGCAAAAACCTAGGGAAAGTTAAGCACAGTCCTATTTCTGTGACATCTCAAAAAGTGAATGAAAAAAATATAAAAAGGCACTGGCAGACTTAGATACCTCTGGAACCGAGCTGGAGAAAAGCAGGAGAAAGAATTGGGTGAAAGGTGCCTATCTTTCACCCTCAGTGCTGCATGCTGCAAGTCTTTTCCTACCAGCGGAAGGCTGGAGACAGCCTCTGGACAGGGTGAAAGAGAGGGTCCCTGAGCTGGAGGCCCCAACACAACTGAGGGCAAAGATATCATGTAAAGAACGAATGAAAGTGCTCACTGTGTGCTGCAATCTTCAGTGTCTTCTCTGCTTTTTCCCCTAATTACCAGCAGCTATCCTCTTTCTTCTCTAGGAAAGCTGAGCTGCCAAAAATGAAAGAATTAAGGCCGTTAGCATTAGACATTTCAGTAAATGAGCACCCATGTCTTCGGTGTGGACAAACCCAATTCCTGCTCTCAAGCTTTGCAATAAGCTTGTAAAGTCTTTACTCTTAGTCAAGACAGCTAGTGATGATATCTTAGGTTCCCTAGGATCAGAGGCTGAGATGCAAATTCAGGTGTCCGGGACTTACTGAGGGAGGCTCTCAGAAAAAGCTCCTCTTTCTACTCCCTAAAACAGCAGAGGAAGATGGCATCCTCTGGTGTCCAGCCTCTATCTGCCCCCACACGGAGATCTGATGTGGAGTGGGATTGCTCACATTGCACTTTGGAGCAAGAAGGGAATTGTCTTCTACACATACATTAATTGACCACCAATGCTAGGCTGCCCAGGAGGAAGCCATAACCACCCAGGCAGAGCATTTTCTGGCAGGGAAAGAGGCAGCTCTGACAACCAGACTCACAGTAGGTAACATCTAAGATAGATCATCAATTACCTGAGTGAACCTGCTGACATGGAAGATGAAGAATGAAGAACAATAAAAAATCAAAACAAGCACGCTAACCACCAAAATAAGAAAAAAAGCAACTTGAAAAATATTAAGACTTATTTTTAGGGGTAAGATGATTATACCTATGAAAAAAAGAGTAAGATGCTATTTTTAAGACAGTAAATAAACACATAAGCACATGTATGTATGTGCATATACAGTAAGAGAAAAGAAAAAAATCAAGAGAAAGTTTCAGGGGGAAGCCTGACGTATCTCATAGTAAATGGATCCAAAAGATAAATGATGGAAAATAAGAAAATAAGAGGAATATAAGAGGATAGAAAGGTTGGGATCTAAATAATATGCATTCTAAAAAGAAAGGGTAAGGGGGCCAGGGAGATGGTTCAGTAGAATAAGCACTTCCCTGGCAAGCACAAGGGTCTGAGTTCAATCCCTGGTTGTGCTATAAATAAATAAATAAATAAATAAATAAATAAATAAATAAATAGAAAGAAAGGGTAAGAAGTAAAGAGATATCTCAAGACAAATTTCCCAAGCTGGGAAACATAAATTGCCAGATCATAAAAGCCCCACATATGCTTAATTCAATGGGGCAAAGATAAGTCTAATCCATGATACATTGGGGCTTTTCCAGTTTCTCCAGCACAAGGAATCATGAGCAGCAATCTCCTGCGACATCCTGTACAAGGTGGTGCATGAGGTCCTGCACGGGAACCATCGCAAGTGCCAGAAGTTTTTAGAGACTGTGTAGTTGCAGATCAGCTTGAAGAGCTACGACCCTCAGAAGGACACGTGCTTCTCGGGCACCGACAGGCTGAGGTCCACGTCCCACCCCAAGTTCTTCGTGTGCATCCTGGGGGACCAGCAGCACTGCAATGAGGCCAAGGCCGTAGACATCGAGGCGCTGAAGACACTCAACAAGAATAAGAAGCCGTTTAAAAAGCTGGTCAAGAAGTACAATTCCTTTCTGGCCTCAGATTCTCTGATTAAGCAGATCCCACAGATCCTGGGACCTGGCCTCAATAAGGCTAGAAAGTTCTCTTCCCCTCTGACCCACAGTGAAGTCATGGTGGCTAAAGTTGACAAAGTGAAGTCCACAATCAAGTTCCAGATGCAGAAGGTCCTGTGTCTGGCTGTGGCTGTTGGTTATGAGAAGATGACAGATGACACAGTTGTGTACAACATCCATCTGGCCATCAACTTGTTGGCGTCACTGCTCAAGAAGAATTGATGGGACCCTGGGGGCCTGTACATCAAGAAGAGCATGGGCAAGCCCCGGCACCTGTATCCTAATAAATATCAGTGCCACCAAAAAAAAAAAAGGTACATTGGGAGCAAAAAAAGAAGATTCTACCACTTCAAAAAAAAAAAAAAAAAAAAATGTCATGGGACCAAAGATGTAGCTCAGTGACAGAATGCCTGCCTGACAAACATGAGAGCCTGAGTTTGATTCCTAGTATTAGGGGAAAAAATGTCATAGACCAAGTCTCAAGAATCAAAGTAGGCCAGGTGTTGTGGTGTATACCTACAATCCCAGCACTGTGGAGGTGGAGGCAGGAGGATTGCTATGAGTTCAAGGCTGACCTGTACAACATAGAGTTCAGAGTTGGCTTACCTACAGAGCAAAACCCTATCTCAAAAACAAACAAACAATCAAAACAAACAAAAAAGAATCAAAGTGGCTTCAGACTTCCCTGGAACCATTTCAGCAAAACTGGAAGGCAAACTATTAGAATAGTAATAACTTTAGAATTATAAAGGAAAAATAGTTTCCATCCTAGAACTCTATACCTAGCCAAACTTCCAATGAAGAGATGAGTAGAACAAAGATAATTTTAGATGTGGATAATCTCATGCTTCATTTTCTAGGAAGCAATTGAAGGATGTGTTCTACTTAACCAAGAAAATAAACCAAAGAGAAAGATACAAGATATAAGAAATGGGATATTTAACACAGGAAAGAAATACTGGAATCCTTGTAAAAATTCTTATAGGGAAAAACTAAGAAAATGTGAGGACCAAGAGACACACTTAACAATATCACCTCCAAGATGACCACTATTCTTTATAGCCAGACTTTATTAGAGGCAAAAAACAGGGATCCCAGTTATTGTTGGAAAGAGCCCCTTGATATTGTCAAGGCTTGGCTTCTAGCTTCTGCTGTATCTTGAAAGTGACTAGGGGGCTTTTTCCTTCTGTGGATTTTAGGATCATCCTAAAACCATTTTAGGATGGACTAAGTGAATCACATGAGCCTTCAAGACTACCTGCACCCAATAAAATGTACACTTTGCAGTACACAGTTTTGAAAAATGGGTAGAATCATGTACCAACCTCAGTAATCATGCTACAGAAATTGCCTCATCAAAATAGATACTCTCAGCACTGGGGACATAGCTCAGTGGTAAAGGGCTTGCCCTGAGTTTAATCCCCAGTACCACACACTCACACTCTCACTCTCTTTCTCTCTCTGTCTCTGTCTCTCTCTGTGTTCCTGTCTGTCTCTATCTCTCTCCTGACTACCTATCTTTTCCCTCATTATTCTCCATCCCCAAGGTGAACAGTAACCTTTTCCTGTTAGAAAAAAACAAAAACAAAAACAAACCCTTAGCTATCTTCTATTCAGCAAATTATTGGAGTTTTATATATGTGTATATATATATATATATATATATATATATATATATATATATTTGTCAGCAGTCTTTCTCTCTGTCTCTCTCTCTTTCATATTGCCTCTTTGTAATCAACCACTGATGATCTCCTTAACTCCTGACAACTACTGACCTCTTTCACATTCCTGTAGTTTCACCTTTTCTGGAATGTCATAAACATAATCATGCAGCATGAAATCTTTTGGGTCTGTCTTCTTCCACTTAACACAGGGAATTTGGTTTGGCATCTAAGCCAGAAATCAGTACTGGTCTTGTTTTCAGATCTCCCCCAAAGCAGATGCTGAGACAAGAATTGATACACAGGAATCTATGTGGGAGGTGATCCTAAGAAGCAGCAGTTAGCAGAACCAGGAAGAAGTGAGACAGGGAAGAGAAAGAAGCCACACAGGGTGTGTGTTACCACTGTGGGAAAGAGGCTCAATCTCCTGAAAACTCTGGGTACAGAACAAGAACCTCAGAGCCATGTGGCATTTGCAAATATTGATTAACTTCCTGTTCATCAGCCTTAACTCTCCTGCACTTTTGGCTTTGCCTCTATACATGGACCAAGCATGCGCCTGTGGTCAGAAGTGAACTCTTAAGGCAAAAGTACAGGCAATTGCAATGAACAGCTATACAGCAGAGGTTTGAATGCCAAGGGCAATGTGTGAAGCACTGACAGTATCAACTATATACTTTCTGCCCCTCCAGCAAGAGAATGAAACCCTGCATATGTGACATGGCAGCTGCAGAGAGCTTCTGCAGCCTTGGCTTGGGAGCTTCTGGGGTTGAGGGTGGGGCAAGAAGGCACCAGAACAAACATAGAGCCTCATTGCAAAAAGTCTTAAGAGTGGGGACTTGGCTTTGGGAGTAAGGACCTTCTCAAAAGGACAGATTCTCTTATGAGAATGTTGTGGGGATCACTGAAAAACAGCCATACCCCAGTGCTGAATCCCTCCTGAGCACCTGTTTCTTCCCTCATTACTCTCTGTCCCACAAGGTGAATAATAGCCTTTTCCTATAGACAGTAAAGCAGGCTTATATTAGGAACAAAAGCCCTTAGCTATCTTCTATTCAGCAAAGTATTGGGGTAAGATATATACATATATATATATATATATATATATATATATATATATATATATATATGTCAGCAGAAAAATGCAGATGTGCAAGAAATCTTTTAACTTTTGTAATTTAAGTTGAACTTGGCTTCTAGTGTGAGCCTCATTCCAAGTAAACAGTACTCTAATCGCCATGCAGGGCATTTTCCCACATTTCTGGGTGGCCTCCAGGATCCCAAGGCATTGGCAGACGGCCTCTGACCTGCATATCCTTGGCTGCACCAGCACCCTACGGGACCTGCCCTAGCTGTGGTGGTCCATTCGCTGTGCCCTCGCTGGCCCAAACTTTGTCCCCGACGGCCTTGTCTTTGGGGGCCTTCTGTATCTCAGCTAACTCTTGTGTCCCCCTTGGTGCACAAGGAATTTTCAGGCTCTGTGATGGGCTCAGGGGACTTGGATTGTCCAGGGTGCTTCGTGGTTTGGGAGTTACTCTCAGCCGGCACAATTCATTTGATTTCCCCCACTTTGCTGGCTCTTGGGAGTCCTAGAAGCCCTGGTTCCACCTGTCACATGGGTTCCCAGCCTTCTCAATTGGAGGTTCTTCCTACCACCCTGAGCTCTTTCTGGATTTGGGTCCCTCAAACCTGTGTGCATTCAATGAAGGAAAAAAAAAGACAATATGCAAAGCTCCTTTTCTTAGGAATCAAGTGTCATGTAGCTTTTCACTATTCTGTTTGGGAATGTATTCTAGTGTAAGCATAAATGAGTACCTGCTGTCAAATTCATTTCCTCTAGGTTTCTTTTCTTGAAAATTTGCTTTTACTTTCTGAGGTGATTGTAGAATCACACAAAGTTGTAATAAATACATTAAGACAACACTGCATGCTTCACCCTTTTCCCTAATAGTAACACGTTACACAATGGTAGCACAGTATTGTAGCCAGAAAACTGACACTGGTACAATCTTAGTCCATTGTCACTTGTTTTATAGGCACTTTTATGTGTGCATGCACATGTGTGTGTTGTGTTCTGTGCAGTTTATGATAAATATAGAGTCATGCAATCACCGCTGCAGTTGAGAAGTCATGCAATTCAATCAACATAAAAATGTGCTGCCCCTTTATAATTATACCTGCACCCTCCGTGACATCTCAGTTGGTAAGCTCTACTAATACGTTCTCAATCTGTATAATTCTGCCGTTTCAAAAATTAATGTAAGTGAAATCACACCGTGAGCTCTGGAGGTTAGATTTGTTCACTCAGCAAATTTCCCTCCAGCCTCATGCAAGCTGTTGCATGGATTAATAGTTTGTTTCTTTTTGTTGCTGCATACTGTTCTGTTATATGGATATTACAGTTTGCTTAAACATTGAATGACAGCTGACTTGATTCCATTCTGGATATTGTGAACAGTCATTATATTCCAGTAGTGATGAACATCTGTGTGCAGGTTTTCATGTGAACACTATAATTTCTTTGGGGTAAATTCCCAAGAATGCAATTGCTAAGTCATGTGGAAATTTGCATGTTTATAGTTTAATAAGAAACTGCCAAATTATTTTCCATTTCCAGGGATAGATGAGTGATTTAGTTGCTCTGCATTTTTACTAGCATTTTATGATGCAGTTTTTATTTAGCTGTTCTGATAGACATGTAGTGTTGTCTCATTGTGGTTTTACTTTGTAATTTCCTAGTGGCTAAGGATGTGAAACATCTTTTCATATTTTTATTTGCCATCTGTGTCCTGCCTGGTGTGGCATCTGGTCATATCTTCAGTTTTCTAGTTGGACTATTTGCAGGGGTTTTGTTTGTTATTACTGTTTTAAAAATTCTTTTCATACTCAAGATATTCCATGGCTGGCCAACATTTTTAAAAAATGTATTTATTTATTTATTTAAATACAGGGTCTCACTATGCAGCTCAGACTCATAGTGATCCTCCTGTCTCAGCCTCTTTAGTGCTGGGATTATAGGTATGCACCACCATGCCTGGTTTCAGTGGCCAGCACAGTGTGCCCAGGGTTCTAGGGCTGGCATAGCATGCAGTACTGTGGATTGAGCCTGGCTCCTTGAGCTTGCCAGGCACTTACACCACTGAGCCTTCTCCCCAGCCCTGGCTGGCCAATCTTTTGCTTTGCTTGGAGTACATTGAGTGAAGAGAAATTATTTGGGGCCAAATATATAATGTGTATGTACTAGTGACAAAACTTTTTAAAAAATATTTTTCATTATAGCATTTTAAAAGGAAGACAACATAAACGTGAAACTAGGGGCTGGGGAGTTAGCTCAGTAGAATAAGCACTTGCCTGACAAATGCAAGGGCCTGAGTTCAATCCCCGGTTCCACCAAAATACGAAAACAAAAGACATAAAACCAGTGGAGTATTTGACCTTGTTTTTCTGAAACTGATGCAGTAATATCTGGCTCACTGGAAGTGGCTGCCCGAGGCTAACAATTAAATAAGACTTGCATGACTGTGTAACACAGTCAATCTCTGCCTGCACTGCTGTTATTGCTCAGCACGGTGTTTTATTCACCAGATCACACTAGCACATGGAGCGTCAGACACACACGGTCTCGATTTCAGGTGGCGGGGTTAGCGCAGCACTGAGCTGCTCCTTATGCAGCATCCCGCTGGCGTGTCTGCGGCCCTTGCTCAAGCACTGCACAGTCAAGCCATCAAGATCCCTAAGAGTCACATAATAGGAGGTGCTTGGGGGCACATACCTGTCGACCTAGCACTTGGGAGGCTGAGGCAGGAAGACTGCAAGTTCTGGGTCAGCATGGGCTTTTCCAAGACCACCCTGGATAGTGAGACCATGAAGACAAAATCACGTGATAGTGTTACAGCTTGTAGGGCCACGTTACTAGCCACGCAGAGCCACACAGCCCATAGGACCTGGTGGGGGATGGACACATCTGTACCACACTTCCGTTAGATACGTGGCTTGTAGGCATTTTCTTCCAGTCTGTGCCTTGATTTTTCATCCTCTTAAAAGAGTCACTCACCAAGCAGAAAATTTTAATTTTATTTCTCAAATTTTCCTTTTATAGATTGTGATTTTGGTGTTAAGTCTAGTCATTCTTTTCCTAGTTTTAGGCTTTTATGATTTCCCCCTATTTTTTTTTTTCCTTAAAAATTTTGTATTTTACATTCTAGTCCATCACTCATTTGAGTTATTTGTAAGAAGTGTGATGTTCAAATTGAAGTTCTGTTTTTGGCCAGGGTTGTCCAGCTGTTCTGAGAGGGCTAGCAGTCCTCTAATGAGTAGTTTTGTACCTTTCTCAAAAATCAGCCAGGCAAGCAGTGGCACACACTGTAATCTTGTCTCACAGAAGGCTGAGGAAGGAGGAGTGCAAGTTCTAGGTCAGCCTGGGCAACTCAGTGAGACTCTGCCTCAAAATAAAATAAAAAGGGCTTGGCATGTAGCTCAGTCCTCCCTGAATTTAATTTCATTAGAGGGAGGGAAATCAATTGTACCCAGTCAGTTGTATTTGTGTTGATATTTCTAGGATGTGTAGTCTTGGAGACTGTAGCTCCATATAATCCCTGAAGTCAGGTAGAGACTTCGTTTTATTCCACTCTTACATAATTAATTTATTAATTTTAGGGCTTGGGCTTTTAAAATTATTTTAAACAACTTGCCCAGAATCTTGATAGGAATTTCACTGAATTTGAGAGATAGATTTTGGAAAACTGGTATCTTTATTATGGTAACTCCTCATAAATCATAATTAAGATATGCTTTTCCACTTACTTGGATCTTCTTTAATTTCTTTCACTAGTGTTTGTAATTTTAATATATAGATCTCGTACATAATTTGTTAGATTTCTTCCTAGACTTTTTTTGTTTGTTTTTGGAGTGATCATAGAATCGTTTGTCAGCCTTTTGGCCAAAGTCAAGTGTGGAGTGATTATAAATGTTAATTGTGTCTTTTTTTTCCTGTCAGTTATTATAGATTCAATGCCACTCTATAGTGTGGAGTGATATTGCATATTTTGATTACACACTTAGTTCTAAGAGGTTTTCCCCACTGTTGGGATTTTCTTGGGATTGTCCCTGTAGAACATCATGTCATCTGCAAATAATAACAGCTTTTTAATTTTTTTTTTTGGCTTGTTTTTGAGGCAGAGTCTCGTTATGTAGCACAGGTTTTGAACTTATTGTATAGCCCAAGATGACCTTGAACTCATGGTAATCCCCCTGCCTCAGCCTTCCAAGGATTGGAATTACAGGTGTGGGCCACTACACCTGCTGTAACAGTTTTATCTCTTCCTCTGTTATCTGCTTACGTTTTGTCATGTTTTATTGCCCTGGTCGGAATTTCCATGAGTCTGTTGAAACAGAGGTAAGAGTAGATTGCTTTGCTTTGCTTTTGCCTCCTTGAACCTCTGGAAGCAGCATGGGTCACCAGCAGCTCTATTGGAGCCACCTGAGGAAGTTCGGCCAGGGCTCTTGCTCTTGCCGCGTCTGCTCGAACCGACATGGTCTGCCCCGGAAATACGGGCTGAACATGTACCGCCGGTGCGCGAAGGATGTCGGCTTCAAGTTGGACTAAGGGATCTTCCTTCCATGGATTATCCAGACTATACAAACG
>PVKA01013591.1:0-54590 GCA_004027165.1 Ctenomys sociabilis | reverse complement strand
AGAGAGAGAGAGAGAGAGAGAGAGAGAGAGAGAGAGAGAGAGAGAGAGAGAGAGAGAGAGAGACTGGGTATCGTGGCTTAGCCCTGTAATCCCAGCACTTGGGAGGCTGAAAACAGAAGAATCAGTATGAGTCTGATTGATGTAGTGTCCTGTAGACCCTGTCCTAAATATAGAAAAAAAAAAAAAAAGAAAAGATCAGTATATACAACAGACAAAATCGGCCTGCCCAACAGCTGAAGAATAAACATTATTCTTATCAACACAGGAAACACTCCCCAAGAATAACTCTGGAAATTACAAATGCACAAGAATTAAACAACATGCTGCCAAATGACCAGCTTCAATAAGATGTAGGAAATGTTTATCGCTGCTAGGGAAAATGAAAAGGCATCTAAACACTATAGGTGCATGAATTCAGTGAAAAAAGTAAGTAGGGACACGGATGAAACTAGATCCTTGTCTCTCACCTTATACAAAAAGATTAACACAATAAGGATGAAAGGGCTAAATGTAAGACACAAAACCATGAAACTACTAGAAGAAAAGAGATGAAACATCCCAAGATGTGAGTACAGGAAACAAATCTGTACACATACACAGATAGCAAACATAAAAGTAAGTAAATGGGATTGTATTTAATTGAGAATCATCTGCACAGTAAAGGAAACAATCAGCAGAACGAATTGAATATGCAACCTGCATAACGAAAAATACTTGGAAACAGCCTAAAAGATATTAATATACAGAATATAATGGACTAAAAAATGAATAATCCAAGTAAAAAAATGGATAAATGAGCTAAATGGAACTTCCTCAAAAGAAAATACACAAATGGATAACAAGTTTTTGAAAATATAGTCCATATCACTAATTACCAAGAAATTCAAACCAAAACTACAATGATATCTTTCCATTCTGTTCAGAATGTTTAAAATAAAAAAATACAAAAATGTTGGAAAAAGTGTTGTGAAATGGCTATTCTTGTACATGCTTGGCAGGAATGTAAATTAGTAGTTATGAAAAATGGTATTATGGAATGTGATAGTTAACTGATTGTGAAAATTTGATTAATAAATGACCAATTAAATTCAGTCAACATAGGTCTGAGTGTGGCTAAAAGAATTTAATGTAGACAAATGCCCACTCAGGCTGTGAGTTCTACCAACCAACGGGCTTGTCACTGGAATGGAATAAAATGGAAAGTAAGAAGGAAGTCCTTCTGCTGTGTCTTTAGAGGAGCTCCAGTCTTCACCCACACCTTGAACAACTCTCCTGGCTTCCAGTCCTGACCCTTCAGCCTTCCTTCAGCTTCCTGATACAGATTCATGTGTGACAATACATTGAGCTCTAGGCCTTCAACTGGATCCTCAGATCTCCAGCATACAGACAGAGCTGTTGAACTCTTCCATGACTGACTCTGCAGCTGACTATTATAAGCCAATCTTTTATTTTTATTTTATATTTTTTTTTAGGGAATAGTCTACAGGGTGTTCAGGGCCTCACTACTAGATCAGACTCATAGTGATCCACCTGTTTACAGCCTCGCAGGAGCTTGGATTACAGGTGTGTGCCATTACATGTAAGCCAGTCTTTTAAACTCATATATATTTGTACACCCTATATTAAATTTATTTATCTAATAAACACTAACTGATACATGGAGCTTCCTCAAAAAAGTAAAATTATAGCTAGTACATGATCCAGCAATTCTACTAGTGTGCTAGTCAGTATATATTCAAAGGAAATATCTAAGATACCTGCACTCTTACTGTTCACAAGACCCAAGGTACAAAATAAACCCAGGTGCACATCAAGAAATCATAGATATGTAGATTTATATATATATATATATATATATATATATATATATATAATGAATTAACAGTGTAATTAGTGATTATATAATTATAATTAATTAGGGTAACAGTAGTCTATAATTTATTATATGTTTCAAATTAACAAGAAAAAGAAAGGTGCAAAGGTTTCTAACACACAGATATAATTAATGTTTAAGGAGGTGGAAAGATTAATTACTTAATAAGATTATTACACATTGTATATATGTGTTGAATTACTGCACTAGCTCTTGTTGTCTTCTGCTGCCAGGGACTATTGTTCCTCTGCCATGCCACTCTGACATGGAGCCAGCTGATTACAGACTGAAACCTCCACAGCTGTTAACCTTCTCTTTCTTAGTTTTGGGCATCAGGTATTTTGTCCAGGCAACAAAGGAAAAGTAACTAACACCAACACATTGCTCATTTTGGTAGCCAGCCCCTGTTCTGAACCTTCTCGAAGCTCTAGTCATCAGTTTTCTTCTTAGTTTACAAGAAGCACCTGTCAGCCTGGAGGCTCCTAAGGTCTTAGAGGCTCCTGTCAGAGATCAGGATGCAAGATCAGACATTAAAACAGTAGTTGCTCCTTGTATCTCTGTCACTTGGGAAATTATAGGGGTTTTAGGACCTTTGTGTGGCAGGAACTGGGTGCAAAGACCAAATATCCTCTCTAAGCAGAGGTTGAATTTCTTCTTTGGTGCACCTGAGCTTTGCTATTCTCTTCTTATCTGTAAGGTATCACCTTTGCGGGATCTGAGGCAGTAATGATCCTGTTAGCAGGTCTTGTCCAGGTCACTTGAGAGAGATTCTAATCAGCTGAGAGGATCTTAAAAGAGTTTCTCAGGAGTAAGATTACATATTTGTTTTTTACATATACCCAGAGGCTTTACAATGAGTGCAGTTTTATAATTCTAGTAGATTTCCAGAGCACTGCCTAGTCTTTTTTTTTTTCTACACTAATAGCCAGGGGCTGTTGAGATGGGAGTAATTTAAGAAAATCCTGAATTAAAACAAACAAGCCAAACATCCCTGCCAGTTTGTGAATTAGCCAAACATTCCAGTTTCCAATTTTATTTTATTTTTTGATACATTTGACTTATGTGATATGTTCACAAGAAAATATAACAGTGACTTCTGGTTTCCTCCTTTGTGTAGCTAATCTTTAATTTGTAAGGTTGACTGAAATTGGGGTGCTACTCTTGCTTAAATTATAGTTTGAAAAAACAAAGACTGAAACAAAAAAATAGTCTTATTAGAGAAGTTTCTTCTATAAATACAGTCCATTAAAAATGATTTGGGGTTGTGGTTGTTTTACTTCCCACTATCTCAGGCACACACCCTGTTTCAATTTCTGTACCTTTTTAGTGAAGAATTTCTCTGAATTAGCTCTGAAAAAGACATAATGAAGGGTAATAAGTGGACTTGATCCTTAATTTGTATTCTAGAGGAATTTTTTAAGTCAAGAATGGCTCTTGAACAGAAAACTGTCTTTGGTACTATGACCATTTAGTTTATTATGTGGTTTTAATAAACCCACTCAAGCCAAGTTGCTTGTTTCAATTGCCCTCTGATCATTACACTTTCAAGGAGCTATACATGTGTGGAGAAATAGTCACTGGTGTTATCTACTGCACTTTTTAATTTGGATTCCAACCTGGGCACCCACTAAGAGCCCGTAGAGAGCAGAACAACACAGAAGAGTAGCATTTGAATCACCATCCCCAGTCTTTCTTGTTCATAGAAGGTCTATGTTTCCCTTTGAAAGTTTTTGTAGAGTCTCCTGAGATAGGAGGAGATAAAGTGCACAAATTCATCCCATGAGCACACGTACACAGGAGTCCTACAGAGCACGAAACACAAAGACCAGGTGGTTGTGATTTAAAAATTTCTCTCATAGGGAAAAGAGAAGCTAGGGGCTGTAGGAAGTTTTAGAAGGTTACTATGTGATTTCTATGGGAGACAGAACAGGCTCAAACAAAGGAGTACACACAGCCTTGGGCAAATCCTTTGGGCCCTAGATGTGATTATGACTTTGATTTTGAGTCTGTCCTCCAGTGGTTAATCTTTGTTGCTTAAGGAAATTTTAAAACACACACACACACACACACACACACACACACACACACACACACAATATTTTTCTGAGAAGGAACCTTCCTTTAGTCAGATAAAGGAGCATCAGAGGAAGCCTCTTTAAGATAAAAAATGACCCAGACTCAGGGAATGGAGAAAGATCAGAGAGTCCTTAGTTCTGAGACTTATTCTTGGGCTCAGTATATGACTACTACATTTTAAGGCACTGCTGTCTAAGCTCCATATACATTACTGCTTCCACCTTCAGGTACCTTACTTTACAGTTCTATAAGTTAACTGTATTGTTGCTTATCATTTGTATACTCCTAAAACTTCAAATTTGGTTTTTATGTTTTTCTTTTGCTGTATTCTGTAGCTGAATCTGTGATATATATTTTAGGAGATTTATACATGAATCTACTTCACAATTAAACCACTGAACATAGAGTGAAAAATCATTGACTCAGTTGCATCCATTAATGTACAAAAGCCTCAACATTTATCCTTTTTATGGCTGAGTAATACTACATTGTGCAAAAATACCACATATCTTTTATCCATTCCTTGGTTGATGGGCATTTGTGTTGTTTCCAAGATTTAGCTATGACAATTTGTGCTGCCACAAACATGGTGCAAATAAATCACTTTGGTGTGATGAAATTAGATCTTTTAGAAAAATACCTAAGAGTGGGGTGGCTGGCTTGAATTGGACCTCCAATCCTAGCTTGTTGAGGAATCTCCACACTGGCTTCCACAGTGGTCGTACCAGCCTACACTCCTGCCAACACTGGAGATGGGTCCTTTTTCCCCCCACAGTCTCTCCAGCATTTCTTATGAGTTGACTTCTAAATGATAGCCATTCTTTCTGGCATAAGCCTGTATTGGTAAGTGAAATAAGTCAGACCCTCATGTGCAAATATCTTGTTGCTTCACAAGTGTGAGAACCTGAAAGAGTAAATAAAATTTGAAAGCTACATAGATACTGTGAAAGGGAAAGAATTTGTTTAATGGGAAGAAAAAACTGGGATGAGGAAAAGGGCAAAAGAAAGAAGGGGAAAAGACAAGCTTAAGCATATGTGAAGTATAATGTGGACAATTGTACTGGCAATTTCCGCTGATCTTTTGAAAAGAAAAGTTAGTGCTTGCTTTGGCAGCACATACACTAAAATTGGAATGACACAGAGAATGTTAGCATGGTCCCTGTGCAAGGGTGGCATGCGAATTTGTGAAGCATTCCATATTTTTGTGATTTCAACTCCCAGAGCAACAACAACACAAAATCTTTAATGTCTACAGCTTCAGACAAGGGATATTTTTGCTAAATGAAAGAATTTTATGCTCCAGCAGAAAAGTATTAAACCGAAGTACAAGAAGTAAAACCATAATATCATGCTGAGCTAAAAGACTCAAGTCAACAACTTCTGACATAGCCAGACATATGCAAAACCCAATACTATTATGGACTACTGGACTATTTGGGAATATTTTGCTGAACTCATACGCCTCTAATATTTAATTGACAAAACTAAACAATAAAGGGGATACAAATGAACGACCATTTCATATCTGTACATGTAAAATAGTTCAGATAGATATATAGCTACATTCTGTTAATTCATTGAATAGAGGAATCTGCTCTCATAGTGTTTGTAAATAAAATATCGTCTGCATCTTGTACAATAATTAACCACTAAGAAAACAATATGCAATGTATTAATTATTGAAACTGTCCTACTAATTCGATTTGCGACTGTGTCATTACTATTTGTTTCTCAATAAAATTTTGGAAAAAAAAGAATTTTATGCACAGAAAGCGAATGTGAGATGTAATATTAGGTCTTAGAGAGGTAAAGATGATGCAGATTTGCCTATTATTCTATTTAACATGTGAATTGAAATTTTCTTTCTTGTTTATTTTATTTTTATTTTTTTGGTGGAACCGGGGATTGAACTCATGCCCTTGTGCTTGCCAGGGAAGTGCTTATTCCACTGAGCCATCTCCCTAGCCCCTTTTCTTTCTTGTTTAAACCACATAGCATCCTCTAAACTGAACTACCATATAAATGCAGATAAACATAGCAGCTTGTGGAAAGAGAATTGGTTGCGATAACTATGATTGTCCTGAATGTCAAACTGCTAAGTTCATTTATCATTATCTATTTATCTTTTCCCTTTTTCTTCTGCAAATGTTATAACTTAATGGTTTAATATTGAGAAATGGCAGAGCAACATGTATTTTGAAAAATTTGGGATTGGAATGGTCCAAACATTTTTAGAAGAACTGTTTATCAGGAGCTCATTGGTATGCAATTTTTAGAAACTTGTAAAGTTTTCTTCTATATTACGAAGATTTTTTTATCATTAAGCTATCATTTACAGTGATGTATTATATAAAAGACTATCATTTATGAGAGGCAAAGATACTTGAAAATAAGTTTATTTTCTACTTTTTCCATGTGTACAGTATGTAAATTAAGTTCACAGCTGTATTTTAAAATAATTTAAAAGATGACAAAACCGATGAGTTACAGAAACACAGTTTATCAGTATTCAATAAATCAGTAAGAATTTTATTTCTTAAAAAATGAAAGGAAAAGTTGATGCTTAAGTCTTTTTCTTTTTCTTTGTTCCTGTTAATTTCTTACAAGTTTTTGTTGTTGTTGTTTTGCTTTGCTTTAACCAACTGTGCACATTTATACCTGGTAACTTAAACAACTAATTTGAAGATAATGTCATGTAATACAACCATTGTTGAATACCTATTACTTTGCTTAGTGAAATTTTGTATTGCTTTATTTATTTTTACTAGTTTGCATTCTTTAAAATATAAAAAAGAAACAAGAATAAAAACAAAAAAAGTTGATCTAAGTATCACCACATCTTCTTTGGATAGAATATGATCCTCTAAATTGAGAAAGAGTAAGCAGAGGGAAGCGGCTGCTGCGTTTTGTTGGTAGAGAATTGCTAAGGTAAAATAGCAAGCAAGTTTGCTTTCTTTTTCCCCAAGAAATATAGCTTCCTCTCCTTGGGAGTTATCAGGAAAAGTGCAACAATTCTTCAAGACTGTGCAGCGGAATCAGCCATTGTTCTTGCTTGTCTGTTTTGTTTCTCAGAGTCTCACTATGCAGTTCAGGCTGGCCTTGAACTCACTTTGTAGCCCAGGCTAGCCTCAAACCTGTGGCAATCTTTCTGCCTCAGCCTTCCAAGTTCTGGAATCACAGGCATGCACCATCATGCCTGGCCATGGTCATTGTTTTTAAAAGAAGAAATAAGGTTTCAGCACTTATCAAGAGAAAATATTGTTTGACTTTTTAATCTTTTTTCCATTTTCTTGGATGCCTATAAATAAAGTGTAGTCCTTGAATAAGTACACAATAAGCCAGAGGTCCTCATTTGGCCTTTACAGAGGTGCAAGGTGCAAGAGATTTGAGATCTTTACATGAGTGTGAGTAGTTAAGCTTAGGGATGTGCATTAAGTTGTTCAAATGGTAAATGGTAAATGGAACAAAAACACAGTGGTTGAGCCCCATGGGCCTCCTGTTATTCCCATGTATGGGCAGCATTGGACCTTGAAGGACACACTTACCTCTTGTGTTGTATTGGGCACAAAGCAGGTTAGTAACTGATGGACAGATCATAAAGTAAAATCAAAGGATGAAGGAAACAGAAATTTAAAAGCTGAGAAGTGAAAAGCAGTACAATGAACTTGTGCTTAGAACAAGACATTCTTATTTGAAAAGAGTCAAATAAATATACAACTTGTGATCCAGTAATGAGATGAGATCAGACATTTCTGAAAATCTATTTTAAGATGAGAGTAACAGACTTTCCTGAAGTATCTGTGAAGAATCTTCAGTGTTTCATGTTATATAGTCTCTGGCTTTCTGAGGACTAAAATTATGCTCTGAATAAAAGTTAAAGTGGAGCAACCAGCTAGGGTCCCCCTTCTGTCCCTCTCTTGAACAGGAGCTTTCTTTTTCCCCAATAAATATGTTCTGCTCTTAAAAAACTTAGTTAAAGCCAGGCTTGATGGCACATAAAGCCAGCACTTAGAAGGCTGACGCCAGCCTGGGCTACACAGCGAGTTCAAGGTCAGCTTGGAATACATAGCAAGATCATATCGCATGAAAAGAAAAGAAACAAGAATGAGGAGGAAGGGGAGGAGGAGGAGGAAGAAGAAGAGAAGGGGAAGGGGAAGCAGACGAAGAAGGAGAAGGAGAAAGAAGAAGAAGAGGAAGAGTAAGAGGAAGAAGAAGAAGAGAAAGAAGTAGTTAATTAAAGCTGTGCATGGTGGTGCTTGCCTGTGATCTAAAAAATCACTTACAATAATAATTAGATTCAATTTTCTATTTATTTGCTTTGATAAAATAAGTTATGTCTGAACAAAACAGATGTCATAAACCAGTTAATCTAGATACAGTTTGAGAATTAAACTAGTTATGAAAAAAACAAATACCTGTGTTTGAAGTGATGAAAATGTTAGTCATATTAATTACAGAAATATATAATAAATACATGTATTGAAACATCACACTATTATCCATAAATGTATAATTATTATGTGCCAGGTAAAAATAAAATTAACCTCAAAATAATGTTATGAGATACACTGTGTTCAGGTATTAAACTTCTTACAATGCATTAGTCTTATAATAAAAATGAATAAGACTTGGTAAGACATATGCTTAATAGCTTTTATGGTAAGTGAATAGAGGTATTGAATGCTTGATCTTGAAGATTATTTTCTAATCTGTAATATATGCATTGTTGTATATTACCATCACTGTCTTTTCTTCTCTTTGTTGTTGCTTCTGTCTTTATTCTTTAAAATAAAATAATAAGATTATTTTATGAATGTCCTCTTTTTGGCATATGGATGCTATACATTTTCATACACAATATTAAAAATGTGGGAACATTTATTTTGTAAAGAAAATGTTTTCCTTTTATGGATAAGATTATAAAGTGTTGGAGAACAAGTAAATAATTCTCAAATGTGTATTAGCTAGCTAGATAGATGGATAGGTAGACATAAACATACATGGAAACAGATATATGATTGTTAAAAAGTTATGAAAGGTCATTGTTTTGGACTGAATGCCTGCATTAGGACCCAATAGATCAAACAAAATATGTATGAAACACAAGCAACTTATGCCAAATGGTGTATCATAGTTACTTTTCTCTCACTGCTGAGAGAAAATACTAGAACCCCCAAAAATTAAAGGAGGAAAGGATTATTTAGCTCACAGCTTGAGAGGTTTCCATGCATAATTGGCTGGCATCAAGGCAGGGTGGCTTGTCAGATGAGAACAGCTCCAGGTGCAGGAAACTGCAAAAGCAACAACAGAAGGAGCAAGGGGCAAGGGCAGGCCTCTGTCATCCCTTACATTGTGTTCAGGCTACCACCCTAGGACTGGTGTAGCCCTCATTCCCTGAATCCTAGCATTAATCCCATCTACAATGAGATTAATGGACCATGCATCAATTAATTGAACATTAATCAATTAATGGACCATTAATCAATCACAAACTCCAGATTCAGCCACCTCTGAGAAGCCTTGCCTCATGATCTAGATATAAACCATAACAGTGCATAACCAAGCTGAAACTTAACAAGCAGACTAGTTTTCTAAAAGGGAGCTATTGACGGCAACCAATGATAAGATCCCTGTCAAGGGAGCTACCATTTAAGGAAAACCCTGCTAGTTCAATCTTGTACAGGAAAACACCCTACTGGAGCAAGGTGTCAACCTGTCCACTATTTGCACTGTAATCTTTGTTTTGTTCAAGCTTCCTTAGAAAAACTCACTGTTCTGTCCCTTTCAGCACAGCACCATTTTACTTTGTAGATGAGAGGCTACCCAACTCATGAATACCTAATGAAAATCAATTATAGCTTCACTGTTGAAACTTTATCCTCTGATTCTGTGCATATAAAGGTATACTGAAGGAGAATTAAACAAATGAGACCGAGCCGGGCATGGTGGCGCATGCCTGTAATCCCAGCACTAGGGAGGCTGAGGCAGGAGGATTGTTGTGAGTTCAAGACCAGCCTGAGCTACAAAGTGAGCTTGAGGCCAGCCTGAACTGCACAGTGAGACCCTGTCTCAAAAAAAAAAAAAAAAAAAAAAAAGAGACCAACATGGGTAAATATCATATTGTCCCTCTAATGTAAGAGCCTAAAAGAATAAATAAAGACTGAGTGGTATAATAGACACAGTAAAGTGGAAAGAAATGGAACATAAGGAATAAACAATAAAAATGAGGGAAAAGAGAAGAGATAGAAAGAAAAGTAAGGGGAAAATCATGCAAGCATATATTCAGGAGAGCTGAGATGATTATAGTACTAATTTCAATCAGATTTTTGAAAGTAGCAGTTAATGTTTAAAATTTTCACTTTGACTAACTGTATGTTACAAATTAATATTTGTAATCTGAGCAACTGCACTGAAGACAGCAAAGTGCAATACAAAAACCATGATTCAATGCATCTCATTTTCTTCTTCTAAATGGGTACCATTTCTAATGTCTTATAATTTATTATTGTACTCTTTAAAATAAACCTAAAGAAATAATTAATGAAAGTAAAAAAGGATAAGAAAACAGTTAAGGTTTGTTTAAAGTAAACATTCACATTTAATTATTTGGCCAATCTTGTATACCTATATCTATTAATCTAAATAACAGATTTGGTGATGAAGATATGTAATACAATGACTGCTGTTAAATTTTTATTCTCGTTTTAGAATTTTGTACCATATGTATTGTTGTTTGTTACTCTGTTTCTATCTTTGTTTCTGCTACTTGTTTTCACTCTTTCAAATAAAATAAAAATAATTTCATAAAAAGATGCACAGAGAAGTAAATATTTTAAGCAGCATTCAGTAATTTGCACAGGCAATCACAACAATGAATTATAAGATAATGAGCAAGGAAACATAAAGTGTTTAATGGCCCTATACCCAGTTCACAGCCATAAAAACCTACTTTGAATCATGTTTAATTGAAACATATGTTTTCCAACGGTTTGCACATGTGTTTAAGAAGTTAACCTGATTTGTTTTTACCTAAAGAAAAGGTGGATCAAAGCATACAATACGTGGATGTAGAGCCTTGAGAACGTCATGTGCTGCAGGAGACGAATGCTGAGTAGTCAATATTTGGTTTTTCTGATGAAGTCTCGGATGATCCCAAGCTGTCAGTCACATCTTTGCCCCAGCTCTCTTCAGTAGTCCTTTTCATGTGATTCCTGATAGTCTCCCATCTCCTCTGAAAGAAGCTAAGAGGCAGTTTCAGGTCTTCCTTGATAGGCTGACACGTTATTAGTGACATCATTTTCAGAGTTTTCCAGTTCCAAATGGACATGAATCAAGTTACCACTGGAGGGAAAAAAGGTAGGCAAAGGTAGTTTTTCTTTTTCATGGGAATAAATTCTGACAGTCATGCCATTCAGTTGATTTCAGCTTTGGCAGCAAGTTTGAAATTAGGAGGTTACATTATTGAGTCAGGCTTGGCAAACCAAGATAATACAATGTAAAAATGAAAATAAAAAAGAAATTCTATCAAGTGAGTGTAAAGTCTTAAACACCAAAGATACTAACATCCTTCATTCTATACAATAGAAAGTGCTGGAAAATTTGGATATAAATGGAAAATAGTGTGAATCTTATGTTAAAGAAAATAAAAGACTTTGATCTTCCAAGGATTCTCACTTTAAAGGAATCTTTCTGAAAACTGAATAACAATACCCTAATTTATCTATTGTATCCTATAATTTAGGCTAATTCCCATTAATACACATGACAGCATTTTTTAGCTCTAGTCGAAATAATTTCACTTATATAATACCAAATATATGTTAGATGCTAGCAAACAAAGACAAAACCAAAATAAAAGAAAATAGGAAAAATTATTAAAATGTTCATATAGGTAACCTACTATAATGATGAATCCTTTTATAGAAAAGGGAAAAAATTAGTTTCTTTATTCAAATACAGAAAAGCCATTGATGAGTAGTTACAGCTACATAATACATTTGAAAGTTTAAATTGTTTTGCAAAGTATTAATTTTGTAATTATAATTAACATTGTTTTAATACAATGTAATTTAAAGTACCACTTTAGAAGATAACAGCAACAGTTTCTTTCCAATTTCATCTGCTTATCTACAAAATTTTGATTTATACCTGACTTTACACAAGATAAGTATTTTGTGGCAATGTAAGAAGGAGCTATTAATTCTTTTAAAATCATAAATACTATTTTAGAATGGTGAAGTAATGTCTCTTTGAAGCACAAACATACTTGAATCCAGCTATTATATGGCAATAAATGTGTATACTTTGACAAATCTCTGAATAGTGTCACAGTGTTTCGAAAAATCACAAAAACTAGGGCCAATGTCAAAGATTTGTGTACCTAATTAATCTTTCAATGTACCTGAGAGATACTACTTTTAGATTAAATCAAGAGCACTCATTGTAGAAGAGAACAGTGAGAATAAAGATTTGTTTACTTATTTTTTTTCAATTTTTTATTCATTTAATGAGAAAAAAAACAAAATAACGATGAAACAGTTTCAAAACAGTTTAGTAGGACAGTTATAATAATTGATACATTGCAAATTGTTGTCTTCATAGTAGTTATTCAGAGGACAAATGCAGACATGATATCTTGTCTAAACAATATTATTACAAACCTTTTTTCTCATTGAACTAAAATAAAGTAGCTGTATATCTATCTTATTTTGTATATACATATAGTTTTTTCACTGAAAAATGGTCCTTTATTTATATCTCCCTTTTTTTGTCAAAGATGGCTGTTCCATTGTTATTAGGAGAAGTCTTTAAAGGAACTTTTCATACTTCATGCCAAATGTTGTAGATACTTGAATTCAGCAAAATAACACAATATAGTCCAATAGTCCATAATAGTAGTGGGTTACCAGCAGAACTGGTAATTGTCAAAAGTTGTAGACTTGAGCTTTTTATGCTCAGCATATTAATATGGCTTTACATTTTACAGTCTTGCTATGCTGTGCGTATTCACAGTGATCCTCCTGTCTCAGCCTCCATAGTATTGGGATTATAGATGTGTGCCATTATGCCCAGTTTGCTGGCTCTGCCATGACATGTGGTATTGGAGATCAAACCCAGGTCCTTGTGCCTGACAAATAAGTGCTAAGACTACCTAGCTATTTCCCAGGCCCAAAATATGTACTTTTTAAAGGAAAAAAATCAGGTGAGCAGGTTATCCTGTTATAGCAGCACAGAAAATGATTAAATGTAAACATCTGAGCAGAACTTATTTCAAATTCTGATTCTTGCTGATTGTGTAATGGTGGCAAGTTATCTCCCTGGTGTTAGTGTCCTCTCTATGGTGAGAACCTGCAACAACAGTACCTTTGACCCTCTACCTCCATGGTCTCAACAGATGTGAACCAGGAATATTTTTAGAAAAGCTATACAGAACATGTGTAGACTTTATTTCATGGGCAATATAATGCAACCATTCAGGATATTATGTCAGTTTCTAGCACTATGGACAACCACTAGGAAGATAATAAGGTAGAAAGTATTAATTATTGAAACTGTACTATAATTCAGCTTTAAAAATAGGATAAGTATACAACTACATTCTTTCAGTTCATTGATTGGAGACATCTGCTCTAACAGTGTTTGGAGGTAGAATATCATGTATACACCTTGTATGACAACAAATCACTATGAAAACAATACACAATGTATTAATTATTGAATGTGTCTTGTTAATTTGATCTGAAATTGTCTTACTGCTATTTGTTCTTCAATAAAAAAATCAATTTATGCAGCACAAATTTTGTATTAGATGTTACACATAATCGTGAGGTGCTCTAGAGTACACTGGAAGATATTTATAGGGCAGGAGTAATGAACCTATCGCATGCATGCCTTCGCTTTTCTTTTGAGACAAAAAATTGTTAGTGTGTCAATTATGATTTTATAAACTAAAACCTCAGTATCCAAGCTTATGGCAGCATCTGAACTTTGTGGAAAATAAATAAGCTTTGGGCTGTAAAAGTTTAATGGTGGCACATGCTTGTAATCCCAGTGCTTGGGAGACTGAAAATAAGCAGTTTGGACACTCATCTCTGAAATGTTTGCCCTTGGTGGCATGAGTTACAGGTAAACCCCATATCATTTTATATAAGGATTTGACTTCTTGTGGTTTTGGAACTATGGGGTGTTCTGGAAGCAGCCAGCCCTAAGTACCAAGGTATTGCTTTAGTTTTTTCCCTGTGGTGTTATTATCATATTTTAAGGTGTAAATTATTTAACATAAACCACTTACAGTGGTATCTAGCACATAGCATACATCCAATAAGTGTAGTGGATTAGTGTCCAAGAAAATATGTGGAGATGAGCAGAGCGAACTATGGGAGGAAGTGAAGGGAGAAGAAGAAGAGATGATATTGTGAAGTAAGAAAGTGCTGATCTTTTAGTCACTTTTCTCTTGTTGCTAGGACAAAATAATACAATGCCCAAAGTGAAAGGGGAAAGGTTTACTTAGCTCAAAGTTTGTAGAGGCTGTAGTCCATGATTGGCTGATTCCAAGGCAGGATGGCTTTACAGAGGTGAGCAATTCATGGTGGCCAGAAGACAGCAAAATCAACAAGGGAGTTGAGAGACAAGGCTTTCTTTCCTGCGTATTGTATGCAGGCTACAGCCCTAGGGCAGGTGTGGCACTCATACCATTAATTCCAGCATTTGACCAAGAATCAATCACAAACTCTAGATGCAGTTACCTTGGAGAAGCCTACCCTCATGATGTTGGGGGGATATCTAGCTTCCCATGAAGCTTTGGGGAGCATCTAGACATATGCCATAACTGTAGGCCTCACACTCTTCCCGCTCTGTGTTCCTGGAACTGCTTCTCGAGAACAGGGTTCTTCTGAGAAGACTGTGGGACATGTGAAATAAATGAAAAATTCTAGAGCATGTGATGATCTGCAATGCTTGGTGGCCTGCTGAATAAAATCAGACAGTTTTGAGGGTCAACCAGGTAGCTCAGAAGACTAAAGCACCTGCTTGGGCAAGTGCTAGGGGACTGGGGTTCGATCCCCATGCCATCCTGGCCCTGCTCCTGGGGCACGCTGAGGTGGGGATTGAGACTGGGCATGGTGGAGAGTCCCTGAAATCCTAGTGCTTCGGAAGCTGAAAACAGGAGGATCACTATGAGTCTGATCTATGTAGTGAGACCCTGTATTAAAAAAATACAAAAAAGAGTCAGTTTTTAGCTAGTAGTATATACCTATGATGTAAGAACTCCAAGAGGTTGAAGCAAGAAAATTGTAAATTGAAGTCCAGCTTGGGCAACATAGCTACTTAGCAAGACTGTCTCAAAAAAAGCTTTGTTTTGAAGGGCCAGGTAGAAAGCTCAGTGTGAAGGCCTTTGGCTCAAAACACAGCACCACAAAAAGCTAATATTTCATTAGCTAACATATTTGCATGGTTCAAAATTCTAATGGTATAATGAGACATGGAGGAAACTTTCCACTTAGTCTCTTAACCTTCCAGTTCCCACTCTTATACCCACAATTCATCAGATTTCAAATGAGAAATAGACATTGGGCCACTACTGGAGATAAAATTTCTAATTCCAACTTTCTGATTCTGGAACTCAAGGAGAACAGAAATATGATTTCGAGCTATGTTTTTAAAATGCATCTTTCTTATTTGAATTGTTTCAACTATTCACAGTGGGAGAGTTATTTCCCCTGAGCAAATTTTGGAAACTAAGTAGATCTTTCTTGCTAAGATTTTATATATTTCATGCTGGTTGTATACCTTAGCTATACTATAACAGAGAATCTGTTGTGAAGGAAACTGATATTTTATATTTTATGTAGCCTTTGATCCATGAATTTGTCTTAGAGTTACTTTTTCCTGAAAGAAAAAAAAACAGCTTGATACAGTTTTATCCATCAAACCCACCTTCCTTAACAAAGTCTGAGTGAACCAAATCACATTATGTTGGTTTTGATTTGACTTTTCCAGACAGTGTGTAGAAGGATAAAAGGTCTCTGATTCTATCAAATATGCCCTGAAAAATAAATCTTGTGATATGTTCATCTTCTCTCTATCTGTCAAAATGAAACTAACAAACAGTCCCAAATGCAGAAGTGGAAAAATGAAAAAAAGAATTTTTTCCTGCTCCAACCGAGTAAAAACTAATAGCAGCTAGAAACAGAACTGAGGGTCAGCCCTCGTACACACCTGCTCTATCACTTGAAAAAGAACTAGCAGAAGTCAAACAGTGGAAGTACAACTCTTCTATTAGCAGAGTTTTGCTGGTAAATACTGGACTTAACTAAAAATTTAAAATGTGGACATAGACTGGAGGAGTGAATAGTGGCAAACACCATGAGTTATATTCTCTTTATGTTATTCTTGTGCAAAAAATATATATAAATCTGAGCTTTATAATCATATATCTTATTCGCAGCTTGAAGTGAAGATGTTTTGGGAATCAACTGCGGGTGAATGGCTATAGTTCACATTTTTACACATATAAATAGGCAAAACATTTGGCATTATGGCACAAGTGCACGCTGGCATCATTTTGAAAGGATGATCATATGTATAAGCTTCAGGTGACTAAACCAGGTTCTTCATTCATTTCATTATCTTGCTGATTTTATCAGTTCCCTCTTCTGCTGTTATGGTATAAATAAATGGTCAAGATTATTCTCAGTTATCAGCAACTGTTACTCCAGAATCAAGGTGGGTGTATACCTAGTTCAAATGTTAATATTGCTCTATGTCTATGGAAGGTTGGCAGAGAACAGTGTTAGGGATGTTTCTGCTCCACAGATTCATCCAGGGCTATGACTGACAGAGGATCTATCATACAATGTCACCACAGGAGGAGAAAAAAATGCTTCAATGTATCAGACTTGTTGCTGTATTCCCCAGCCTGACTCATGTTTGCCATACTCATCTAGTCACCAAAGATAAAGTCAGTTTCTTCTTTTGGATGCGGGATACTCTTACTCTCTCCTCAAGAATTTCTCCAAGAGATCTCCTGTCTCCAGCTTGGTGATCACTCATGTTCACTCAGTCATAGAATTAAATGAAATCATTCAGTTTTCTGAGTGATTCACAACAGCCCTCACACAAGACGTGAATATGGTTTGACTCCTTTTGGAGAATTTGACAGAAAAGGATGAGTGAGTTGCTCTCTTCCCAGGTATTTGTATTCCTCCTCCCATACACACACACACACACACACACACAGAGAGAGAGAGAGAGAGAGAGAGAGAGAGAGAGAGAGAGAGAGAGAGAGAGAAACCACAACAAACAATCGCTGAGAAAGAGCAGAAATACCTAGATGTAATGAATGATGTGATCCCGAGAGCATTTGACAGGCTTTTGTGAAAGCAATGGGGCATGAGATTTAATGCACCTGGGTGTATACAGATGGAGGGTAAAAAAACCATCCTTGGGGAACACAGAAATGCAGGGGCTCTTTTATAGGACTTGAATAAGGAACATTATGTGAAAAGGTCTGAGGAAACAACTGTGGACAAAGTTCTCAGAGTGTCTAGTATAAATATATGGATATAATCAGAATCTCTGGCCCTGAGAAGATTCTATGCTCTGCCTTATCTCTTCTCTGCAACATCTTGTCCTGAGTGTGCTCAGGGCAGCACCTTTGATGGAGTGGGAATCTTTTTTCTGAGAACAACATGGCAGTTCAAAAACAGATCAGATGCTGAGAAAGTCTGATAGTAGCAATCACTGTTTTGTGTGATGATGAATTCTGATTGTGCAAGCATGATGACAATGAGAAGTTCTCTGCTTTTGCTGTGAAAATTGTGTACTTACAACAACCCCTCAAAATCTCAGTTGCTCAGAACAACAAATGTTTACTGCATGTCTATATCCAGGGATGGGAACGCTCGTAGTCTGGCCCTGGTCCTACTCTTCCTTATCACTGGGCTCCAGAGACCATGACTTTGCCTTCTTGGCAGTTTCTTTGTCTTCTTGATTCCTGTCCACCTCAGAAGTTGGCACTGGATAATATTCCCTAGTTGAGGCTGTACAGCTTTTTCAGCCTTCCTTCTTCCTTCCCGCTCAAGTCAATTTTGGGAACCATTTTTTTTTTTTTTTAATATTCAGTAGGTCATAAGATTTGGATGTAGGGGGGTTATTGTCTAGGTGTTAACAATTCTACAAAATTTATTATGTATCCTATATTTTTCTTTCAGTCATTTCCAAATTCTAGAAACTATAAGCACAGTCATTTGCAGGATATATTTTACGTATTTGTTAGATACTTTCGCTTTTTCTCTCTCACTAATGCAAAGGGGTCAGAAAAAGCTTGGCTCCTTATTTTTTTTTCTCCTGATTCTTTTTACCCACCGTGTAGTTTTACACCATGCTATGTGACTAGAGATGTTATAAACATTCATTTTGCTGTTTTTTTGGTATGACATAAATTCTCATTTCTGTAGAGGGTCAATATCTAGAGTGGGACTGTTGCATCACTTTATAAGGTATCTGTGACGCTGTAGGAAGCAGCCCGCAGTGTTTTCCAAAGTGCCTGTACCAAGTCAGGTTCCCACAATGTGGTATATGATGCGAGATTTTTTTTCTACCTTCTTTCATTGTCTTCACAATTGAAGAAGGGGAAAGAGCAAGATCGCTAATGTCTCTCCTATAAGGACGCTACTTCTGCATCATGCAACCTTACCTCATTTTCTTTCATTTCTTAGGGGTCCTACCTTCAAATTTGGCCAAAATCTGAGTAGGGCTTCAACATGCTCACCATGGGTGGACATAAATAGTCAATTCATATCCAAAAATGGCCAGTGAATCTAAAACCTCCCTATCCTTTCTTATTTTCCTAGTTTTAGTATTTTAGTCACTTTAATAGGGGTATAGTGATAACTCAAGATAGTTTTACACTTTATTTTCCCAGTGATTAATGGTTTTGAATATCTTTTTATTCACATGTCTATTATCACAATATCCTTTTTTATTTTTTAAAGAATACAAAATAGTGATAGAAAAAAGCATTAGAAACAATACAAAATTTCACTAAACAAAGTAATAGGAATCTAACAGTGTTTGCTGTATTACATGATGCTGTCTTCAAATGAATTGTTCAGATCACCAGATATAAATGAGTAAACTCTGTTTTACAGAAAAAATCAAAACAAAGCAATAACAAAGAAGTTGTAAGAAATTCATAAGAGGAAAAAAGAATAAAAAAGCATTAATTGCTCATTTCAAAAGACCAGCGGAAACCAATGTACAATTAACCAAAGTATTCTGCATATATATATATAAATATATAAATATATATTTTCCCTCTTTCCGTTTGCTCCTTTTCTTACTCCAGTTTTTCCAGCCCGAGACAGCGCAGCGGACTCCAGCAGCCTACTGGATCCCGCCCACGCCACCCAGCTAGAGACCGGCCTGAGAAAGTGGATGACTCCAGGAGCCTTGGGTCCTGCCCCAAGCTCTCCCAGTGAGTGGGAATTTGCAGGACTCACCAGGCTTCCCAGATCAGTGAGAGTGTGGTGAGTCTGAGGGAGAGCCATTGGCTTCTTCCCACTTGCGCTACCCGGATCCCTGCCCCCAAGCCCTCCAAGCCAGTGACCGGCCTGAAACCTCAGGATCCACTCACCAGCACCTCCCTGGATCCCCTTCCCCAAAGCCCACTGAGCGACTGGGAATTTACCCGCCACCCTGGCCATCAAAGTTCAGTGAGTGTAGAATTTCAGGCCTGCCGTGCTGGAGAGACATTTCCCAGGGATACCCTGCCCCCCACACCCCATGGCATGGTGAGAGCTCCAGGCCCACCTCACTAGAGAAACATTTCCAGGTGATTACCAGTCCCACCCTACAGCCCCAGACCCAGTGCAAGTCGGCCTGGAGTGAGAACTCCAAGCCTGCTACGCTGGAGGGACATTTCAGAGCAGTCCCCAGTCCCACGCCACCCAGCACAGCCACTGCATAGGAGGGACCTTTCCCAGTCTTCTCGGGTTACAGCCTGTAGACCCGGACCCAGCACAGGCTGGCCGACCCAGTATAGCCTTCTCGGTGAATAAGATCATCCACTATCCTTTTGGGAGCCCAGAAGACCCACCAAAGCCCACCTAGAGAGCAACCTGCCTGGCACAGGCGGGCAGACCCCGGCAATTTTCCGGATCCTCTCCCCAAAGCCAGCTAAGATGGGGAATTTTCATCACTTGCTCCAGTTCAGTTAGTGCTCGCCTGAACAGGGAACCAACAGAGGGGAACCAAAGGAGCTGCAGCAAAAAAGGAACTGAGCACAACAGCTAGATCCAGGATAGGCATACCTGGATAATCTCAAACTTAATAGACTGGCACCCGAATCGCATAACAAGCCAAGGTTATAGCTGCACCAAAGTTCTACACCAAAGGTCAAAGGTCGGTACTATACAAAATGACAAACACAAGGGGAAAAACGCAATCCCAGACCTCGAGTCCACCAGTAAGGGCAGAGGACACTAGCTCAGGTGCAATGAATAAATTAACAGATATAGCAGCAAAGGAACAACAGCGAAAGGTATAGAGGTAATAAAATGAGAATTAATTCTCCAAATTAAAAAAGCAATATCTGAATACATAGTATTGGAAATAAAGAATGAATTCCAGAAACATTGGGTGGAAAAATTATGCTCACTCAGAACAAGTGCAGAGAGCACTATTCCAGCTGATATATATGAATTAACAGCATCTGAAGCAAAGAAACAACAGAAGAAAGATCATGAGGAACTCAAAGCAGAAATAAGTTCTGAAATCAAGAAAGAATTCTTTGAAAAAAAATAATTCTTTGAAATCATAGCATCTGAAATACAGAAAGAAGTCCAGAAATATACAGAGGAAACCCAACTTGGAAGAAACAGTGCAGAAAAAGAATTAATAACTACCTCTAAAGAAGACATAGTTAAAAAAAAAATTGAGGAGATCAGAAATATGATGGATTCCTTGAATGAGCAATACAGAAAAGAAATAGAACACATGAAACACAGTCAAAGATATATAGAAGAACTAAAAATATCAATCACAAGTCTACAAAACTGTTTGAGTGAAAGTGAAGACAGAATTTCAGATCTTGAAAATGCCGGAGCAGCTAGTGAATAGATGAGAAGGGATCTCTTAAAAACAACGAGAATGCAGGAAAAAATAATCCATCACCTGCAAGATGAAGCCAGGATGAACAATGTGAGAATAATTGGTATCAACAAGAATGAAGGAGTCAATACAAATGACATAAAACGAATATGGCAAGAAATAATAGCAGAAAACCTCCCAAATATGAGGAAACAATCCAACATTCAGGTCACCGAAGCATACAGAACACCAAATAACTTCAACCCAAGTAGAAACACACCAAGACATATAATAGTTAAGATTCCAGAAATCCAACACAAAAATAATATACTGAAAGCTGCTAGAGAGAAGAAGGAGCTCACGTTCAAAGGAAAACCCATCAGAATTACTCCAATTTTTTGTTCCCATTGAACAAATTCCTTCCCAGTTACAATACCTGTTGTACCTTTTATATTTTAATTACTCTTTCAGGCTCTCACTCTAGAGAGATAATATGATGTTTGCACCCATGGTTCTGATTTATTTCACTTACCAATACAGTCTCTAGCTACACCATTTGTCTACAAATCCTCATGTTTATCTTTTCTTTATAACTGAGTAATACTCCATTCTTAGTTCTAGAATTTTTGTAGGCACCTCAGGATTTTCTATACAGAAAATGTTATCTTCAAATAGCCCTTTAATATTTCTCATTAAATTTTTACCTATAAAAAGTTCATTTTCTTGCCTTATTGTACCAGTTTGATCCTCAAATACATTTTGATAACGTTCTTAGTTCCTATTGCTAATGTAAAAATCATCACATTCTAGTGATTTAAAAGACACAAATTTATGGTCTAATGATTTTGGAGGTAAGACATCAAAAAAGAATCAGACTTATCTAAAATCAAGATATTGGCAGGGCTGTTTCCTTTTATTTATTTATTTATTTCTGTATTTAGGACAGGGTCTGCAGGGCCTACATGGCCTTATTACACAGATCAGACTAGTAGTGATTCTCTTGCTTTCAGCCTCCCAAACGATTGGATTATAGGCACACACAACCACGCCCAATCTCCATTACCATCTCAGTGGGCTCTGCAGGGGGGGCCAGCACTGCAAGCCGGGATTGAACCTCAGTTGCTGTGCTCTACCTAAGCAGATGCTTTATTCTACTAAGCTTTCAGACCTTTCTTTCTTTCTTTTTTTTTATTGAGAAACAAATATCAATGTGATAGTTTCAAAGCTGACTAATAGGACAGTTTCCATCATTAATACATTGCACATTATTATCTTCTTAATGGTTATCCATAATACAAGAAGCAGACAAGATATCCTGTCCAAACACTGTTAGTAGAAATCGCATTGAGTTAAGCGAAAGTATCCGTATAGCTATCCTAACTATTCTGTATATACAAATACAAAATGGTCCTTCTATTGTACCTGGTCTTTTTGTTTAGTCCTGTCAGAGATGGGTATTCCATTGGTATCTAAATAGTATAAGTGCATGGATTCAGCAAAACCATCCAACACTGTCCAGCAGTCCACAGTAGTAGTGGGTTATCTGTATAAGTTGCTGATTTGAGCCCTTCACAGCTCAGTATGTTAATATGGCTTTACTTTTTTTAATAGGACAGTTTCAATAATTAATACATTTTACATTGTTATCTTCCTAGTTGTTATCCATAGTACAAGAAGGAAACAGGTTATTCTGTCCAAACACTATTACTATCAATCTTTCTTCTCATAGAATTAAGCAAAAGTAGCTGCATATCTATCCTAACTATTCTGTATATACAAATACAAAATGGTACTTCCTTTGTATCCCCTTTTTTGTTTAGTCCTGTCAGAGATGGGCATTCTATTGGAATTTAAGTATTATAGGTGCTTGAATTAAGCAAAACACTCCAACACAGTCCAGTAGTCCACAATAGTAGTGGGTTATCCACAGAAGTTGTTGACTAGAGCCATTTACAGCTCATCATATTAATATTGATTAACATGGCCTTTCTTTCTCTTTCTTTCTTTCTTTCTTTCTTTCTTTCTTTCTTTCTTTCTTTCTTTCTTTCTTTCTTTCTTTCTTTCAGCCACCCCAGCGCTGGAATTACAGGTGTGCACCACCACACCTGGACTCAAGTGGCCAGCTTAGCCTGCCCTGGGGCGGGGCTGGCACACTGTGTGGTGTTGGGGATTGAACTGTGGTCCCTGTGGTTTCCTGAGCAGGCACTTAGTACTCTGAGCTATTTTGCCAGCCCACTTGAACTCTCTTGCCTGCCCCTTGAGTTATCCTACCAGCCCCCTTCCTTTTTTTGGAAACTTTTGAGGAGGATCAATTTTCTTTCCCTTTGCAGTTTCTAATGGTGCCCAAATTGCTTGGCTCACCAACCCTTTTAATCATTGAAGTTAACTATGTAACATCTTCAAATCTCTCTCCGACTCTTTATTTTTGTTGCTGGAACAAAATACCTGACATCCACAAATTGAAGGAAGAAAGGTTTATTTTGACTCACAGTTTGTAGAAGTTTCAGCTCAAAGTCACCTAGATGCAAAGTAGGGTGACAGTGCAGAAGGTCATCACACAGGAGAAGCAGTTCATGGCAGAGCAGGCAGGAGGCAGGAAGCAGCTTGCAGAAGAAGCAGCAAGCCTGCCTTCCCTCTCCCTTTATATCCATGCATGCTTATAGCATTTTAATTGGTAAGACCCGGGGTGCATCTTTCCATTATCCACAGAAAACTGTGCTAAATCATTTCATACCACACACCCTTAACTTTGGTAGAACTCTTTTTAGATTCAGCCATCACTGCAAAGCTGTACCTCTGAGCACATGAGGTTCGGGAGGGACATTTAGGTATGAGCCATAACAGACTCTGTCTTCTTTCACAAGACCTCTGTGCTTATACTGGGGCTACTGGAACAACACAGAATTTTAATCTCCATTGACTAGCAATATTTAGTTTCATCCGCCTGTAATTTAATTCCCCTTTGCCACACAAATTACTGACAGTGTCTAAGGATCAGGCAATGAGTATCTTTGGTGGTCATCTTGTTTGAGTAAACTAGCATGGAGAAAGTGTATCCTTGTCTTATTTATGATCTTTGTGGGGAAACATTATTTTCCCCTAAGTGTGCTGTTAGCTGTGAATTTTTCTGAATAATTTTTATAAGGTTAAAAATTCTCTTCTGTTGGGAGCGGTGCCAGAACGGCTCGTTGCCTTTTTGCGGTTTCCACCCTGACATATCTAGGTTAACAGCCATAGGGCGTGACGCCATATCGGCCCACCTGGGTAACTGATTGGCCCCACCTTCTGGCCTAGCTGGAGAAGATGGCTGCCTGGCAACGGAGCGTGATTGGCTATGCATTCGTACGTGGCTGCTGATGATTGGCTTAGCGAGGCTATATAACTGCTGTGCTTCCGCAATAAAGCGAGATCTCCCCTTCTACGAAGAAGGCAAGGTGTGTCTGAGTTTCCTTTCTGCGCTGGTCACTCTTCCATACCCAGTTTCCAGAGAGTTTTTATCAAGTATAGATGTTGGATATTGACAGAGGATTTTTCTTCATCAATTCACATTTTTCTGTTTCACTTCTTAATGTATTGCCATTACCTCGAATTCACATATTCAATAAGCCTTCTGTTACAACATAACTCCTTTTATCATTATGTATATTTCTTTTCATATATTTCTGGGTTCAGTTTGCATGTTGTTGCACATATTTTCCATCTTTTTTGGACAGAACATGCATTTTGATATTGGAGTCATGTTGACTATCTAAAGAAGAGATTATTCTCCTCAGATTCCTTATATTTTGAAAGTCATTACATAGCATTAATATTATTTCTTCTTTGAGTGTTCAGTAAAATTTGTCACTGAAATCATTTGAGCTTTATACTAATTATTGTCTTAAACTATGAATTCACTTCCTGAAATAAAAGACTATTTGGGTTATTGATTTCTTTTTATGAGTTTTGGATACCTTGTGCTGATTGGAAACTTCCCTTATTTTAATTTTAATGTCTATGGAAATATAGATATTAGTATCTATGCTTTCATTCTAAGCTGTTTCTCTTTTATTCATTATGTATTTTCCAATGAAAGAGGATTCACATTATTTTCTCTTTTCAATTTTGTTGGAGGCCAGGGAGATGGCTCAGTGGAATAAGCACTTCCCTGGCAAGTGCAAGGGCCTGAGTTCAATCCCTGGTTCTGCCAAAATAAAAAAATAATAATAATAAAGCATAGATCTTTTCAATTTTGTTAATTTCTGTTCTTATCTTTATTACTTTTCTTCTGCTCATATTGAGTTTATTTAGCTTTTATTTGCAAGTGTCTGAAAGCAAAACCATGACTGTTGATTTATAATAACTCTTTTCTTAAATGTCAAGGTTTCTTTTATTTAATTCATTCTAGTCAAATTGTAACAGCAATAAACATCTGGAAAAACAGGCAAGTACTTCCATACATCTGGAAGAAAATTAAGTCAAAAGTAATGGTAGAAGAGAGACAATAGCTGATGTCCATAGTTAGACAATTCAAGGACAACATGGAAATTTCTAAATCCATTTAAAACAATGACAATAGTTTGGGACACAGCTACTTCATAGACTAAAATGTCTATCTACATTGGTTACTATGAACAGGGATTGAATTTCACCTGTATAGTGTGATATTCTTGTCTTTAGCCTTAAAACAAAAGAGAAAGTCTTTTCCATCTGCATCAGTTTGAAATACTTCTGAAATAAAGCTCCCTTAATATAGATTACTACAGTACTCATTCACAGGGGGAATTCGCATATGTGGTAAAAAGACAAATACAGGATTTCATGGCCACTTGTTTTGATTGGCTTGGTTAATTGCATAAAATGAGGAATAAATGTAAGTATGGTATATTCAAAAAAATTCTCCATGCATGAGATGAAAAATATAAAACATCCCTGAACAGATTGACTGGCAAGCATTCAGAACTGCAGCCACACCTGTGTTGGCCTGGTTTCTCTCCTCTGCAGTTCTCCATGAGCAGCCCTTTGTTACATACCAGTGCTTGGAGCTTGGAACTTAGGCCTTTTACCTAATGCATAGGAACTTCAGAGAGGCAAGGTGCTCTGAAGAAATTCTCCCTCAGCCTTTACTTTGGGACACTTTGTATTTTGAAGTTTAATGGATCAGCCAGTCTTGGTTTACCTTAGCAAAGGAACTGTTGCTCAGCTAGACTGAACTGTCTAAGGGAACTTTAAATACCTAGCTACCGCTTCACCCATTTAAACTACATCGACTTCAGCTGTTCTTAGCAAGTAATTCCTATTTTTATCACAAGCATAATGTGCAATAACTTTTTTCTGAAGTGATTCTTCAGTAATGTTTCATACTGTTATCTGTTCACATTTTTAACTTCAAACTATATTTTAATTTCTCATGAGATTTTGTATTTGATTCTTCAATATCAGTGAAGGTACTATTTAATTCTTAAATGCTTGGAAATTTACTAGCTCTTAGTAGTGATTTTAATTTATTTTCATTATGTTCATAAAACATATTTTATATGATATAAATTCTTATAGATTTATTTCATGACCTTGATATGGTTTATTGTATTAAATATTCCATGCACACATTATCATAAGGTATATTTTATTTAGTGTTGGAGAAGTTGTTCTATAAATATGAATTAGATACTATTGATTGATAGCATTTTCCTGTATCTTTTTTTATTTTCTCTATTTGCTTTGGCTATTATAGACAAAGCAGTGTAAAATCTCCATTTATAATTTTGAGTTAGTATATCTTTTTATAGCCTATCAATTGTATTTAATTTGTTTTGAGACATTTTTAGATGAAAGCATGTTTAGGATTTAATCTTGTCTTCCAGTTGAGATAATTCTTTCATCAGTGTGTAACCTTGCTCTTTGTCAATGGGAACTTCCCTTGCCCTGACATCTGCTTGTCAGATATTAATACAGGCACTTCAGCTGTCCTTTGATTAGTGTTAATAATGTGGACTCCTTCTATCCTTTTAATCTATTTGTATCTTTATGTTTAAAGTGCGTTTCTTATAGAAATTAAATGGTTTCATGCTTTTAAGTCTACTCCAATAATCTATTTTTAAAATTGAGAGTCTAGTGCATTTTCAGTGGATGTGATTCTTACTATAGTTAACTGTGGGTTTGGATATAGAAACTTGTTTTTCTCTTATCCATTATGTACTTTGCTCCTTTTTTTTCTGCCTTTTCAAAATTAATTCAATACTTGTACATAGGCATTCATTTCTCTAATTGCATTGGTTGGTTTAACTCACTATTTAGTCATTGTTTTCTAAATACTGTGGTTTCAACATGAAGTAGATTTTTGGGCTTTATACTGCTATTTTGATGGTATAGTTCTATATTAGAGACCTTGCATGTGCTATAGCCCATATTTTCATTCTTCAAGTATTTGTTGTTTTATTTTGAATTTGATGCATGAAACAGTGAGTCACAGAAGGTACTGTGGGATTACTCTCTTAAACTACCAGTTCTCTAGGGTCTTTTTGACACTTTCTGGTTCCTCAAAGTCCCTATTTTACTTTTGTTGGCCTACAATCAGATACTTACAGATCTTCACACGGATGTACTTCTTGAAAATTTGTCTACATGTATGGGGATCAGATGATTGAGAACAAAGAAGGGCAAAGCCAACATATATTCTCTGCATGGCTTCAGGACCACAAATATTCAGGTAAGAAGAAATTTTTTTTTCTTAGACTTTTACTTTGTACTGAGTCTCTGTAGATGACTTGCTGCAGCTTGATTGGAGGCTGAGGCAGAAAAGAACAATAAAGGAAAAATAGCAGGCATTGCTTCAATCCATGATCCCTTTCCTGATCCTTGGATCATAAAGCTAGGATACCTTTTGAAGCTTTTCCTAATCATACCTGGCTGCCTTTAATTCAAACCCAGTGATAGTGGAGAGGTAAATAGGAAAGTTCCCTGCAGGTTGGAAGTGACTTTGAAATCTTGTCTCAATTTTCAGTTTGTCTGCTTTTCAAAGACCTCAGAGAGTTCCTCTATGAATTTTGTAACATATATGTATTTTCATTTAGTTGGAGAAAGAAGATGGAGTTTTATTTAATTTTGCATCAAATCAGAATTAGTGAAAGAATTTTGATCAATATATTTTTAGGCATAGCATCTGGAATAAAGTATGGGGAAATGAAAGTCAAACGAATGTATTAAGACATTTTCATTTTCTTTTTGAATTTCCAATCCAGAAGGCTAAGTAAGTTTTCAGGCATTAGAGAAATACAAATAAAATTATTCTAGAAGTCTGTGGAATTTACTAATAACTTTGAAAGCATCAAAGTACTTATTGCTAGAAAAATGCATTTAATACATTACATGTATTCTTCAGGTTGGTATGTGCTTATTTTGGTTTATGCATGGGGGCATTGCTTTCTTCTGAGTTTAGAGCTTCTAGAACAAACTCACCAATGGTGTTTTCAGGCATACTCAGTCAGTCTTTAGACACACGTTCAAGATTACTAGAGAGCTCTGGAAAGTATTCATGTTTATATAGAAAAACTTTATAATTTTTTCTATGTCTTTCTTACCATCTACACTCAAATGTATGGCCCAAAATTTCATATAACAATTCACTTAGTACCGTGGAAGCTAAACTATTATCATTTAAATAAGAATCTCAAGGATACATAATTTTTGCAAATAGAAAGGGTATCTTGAGATGGAGGGACTGCAGATGGAAGGGAAATATAAATGAAAAGAATTAAAAAGTGTTAAGTACAAGTACCAACTCAGTGATGCCTGAGTTCAATCCCTGGTTCCACCAAAAAAAAAAAAAAAAAAAAAAAAAAGATATAATCATATGTACAGCAAATGTGTACTAATAAATTTAAAAAATTATAAAATAAACATTATAATTCAAAGGAAGGGAAAACCCTCACGTTAATCAAGTGTAGCATGTAAGCTATTCTCATCTTCTCCTTACTTTCCAATGCAAGGCAGGTATTTGTGAAGCAAACTGAATACCAACTTATTTGGTAAGACAGAACATAATCATATGCACAGCTACATGAGGCAGATTTATTGCTCATAAATAGACATCAGGGGGAAAAAAGCCTAGAATCTATTGTAAGCCGATCTTCCAAATTTCCTAATAGCAGTATTTGGCAGATAGAGTCTTGATGGCATATGCTCCATTTGGACCACAGCTGAAGGACTACAAAATGCAGTCGTCCCTGGCTTATGGTTCTGAGGAGCTGGATAACTCACTGAAATAAGATTTGAAGGACCTGCTTAAGAGAAAGAGGAATGATGCCTATGCTGTCCCATGGTTTTTCTTCCTAACTCAAGATGTTATATTATCCAGGAGAAAAAAGAACTGTTTCAAGCCTTTACTTCCTATAGGAATATTGCTAGGAAACATTCCAGGAAATTCCACATCCAAACAACAAGCCAAATAAAATGGGATAACTGAATTGGGTGACAGTGACCTGGAGCACTTCTCACTCTGGCTAACATTACTTTTCAGGTGAAAAATATGAGACACACAGAGATTGAGTACATTGTCCAAGGTTGCAACATTGTTATGTTTTATAATGAGAATATTCATGTGCTTATAGTTGAGGCTTTTGGCAGGATAATAGGGATACTGTTCTCATTGATGGATTCATCTACTAATGAGTTCAGCAGCTGAATGTGTTATGGAAAAGTGGGATGCTGTTGGAAGGGGCAAGCAGTGGATTTTAACCTGGAAGGATACATGTCCCTCTGCAAGTCCTCTCTTCTCTGCTTCCTGATTACTATGACTCCACAAGCTTTCCCTGTATGTCCCTTTGCATGCCATTTATTCCTTAAACTAGATGGTCATGTATGTGAACTAAAATAAACTTCTCCTTTCTAAATTTCTTGTGTCAGATATTTTGCCCCAATGACAACAAAAGTCACTAAGAACATAGTTTACTACCAGAGTCGGGTAGTCATTTTGGCTATCTGACCATATGATCAGAGCCCTTTAGACCTGATTTTTGGGGGGTTTGGAAAGGTTTGAAGACACTGCACAAAGAAATTCTAAAATGTTGTAATCTGAGCTTGATGGGAAGTTTTTGTGAAAAAGGGGAAAAAGTAAAATGTTTATAGAAATGCAGACAGTAAAGATGAGGCTTGTCAGTTTTAGTTGGGAACATGGATTCCATTGGGTATTGAACAAAAGGCCATGTATAGTAGGACTTGGCAAAAATAAATCTACATTTTGTTCATGCACTCAGAATTTAAGAGACTGAAATTATGGGTGGCAGAATAATTTATCTGTTGAGGGAAATTTCAAGGCACACAAGTGTTCAGGTGGTGGTATGAGTACTATTGGCAAATAGCCTTTTGCCAAATATTTACTGAGGATCAGGTACAAATAAGACAGCTGAATGATTTTTAGAAGTTTTGATTTTCTTTAGAAAGAAAGCAGCTATATATCTGGGATCTGTGAAGCTTGGGCCTAGGAGAGTAGTTTTTCCCCAAATATTATTAGTTCAAAGAAGCCAAGTATATTTCATTGAGACAATAAAAATGATGCCTTAATGGCATCTGAGGAATCAAAAAAAAAAAAAAAAAAAAAAAAAAAAAAAAAAAAAAAAAAAAAAAAAAAAAAAAAAAAAAAAAAAAAACAACAACAACAACAAAAAAAAAAACCCTCCATACTTCTCAGGCTAAGAGTCACAAAAATGAAAGACTCTGTTTGAAGTAGAGAGTCCCAGAGCATTCTGCTTCAGAAGGATCACTTGTAGAAATAATTCCCTGAGATTTGGGTCACAATCTTCAATCATCTAGGTCTTCTGTGTCCACTACAATCATAACCCAAGGAAGACCAGCTGATGCTTAAACTGGTGGAACACTTTAGTATTAACTACACTGTGGTGGATTGAAAATTAGTGGTCAATTTGTAAGACCTGGATGAACTGAAGCAGTGTTGTGTTGCCTGTGGGAGGTCTATCTGAGGATTGCAGCTGGCAGCATAAGAGACAGAACTGGAGAAGAAGAAGTAAAGGTGGTGGGAGCTGTTAGAAACTGGAGGGAGCTATTGGCCTTCCTGAAGGAGCTTGTCATGATAGCTTTCCTGATGAACTTGGTTGTTCTCATCATCAAAGGAGTTTGGGAACTTACTGTTGCTGAGAATGGCTGTAGTTCACTTTGGGAGAGCTCTGATCCTCACTCTGAGCATCACTTCCTGGTTCTAGAGGAGAAGATGGTACACTGTTCAGTCCTGGAGATGTTTGTTGCACTGGCTTTCCTGATGAGAACTTGGTTGTTCTCATCATCAGAACCTTGAGACCTCACTACTGTTGAGGTTGAATATGGTACATTTAAGGTAAGCTCTAGTTCTTACCTTGAGTGCCACTTCCTGGGTACAGGGCAGATCCTTCAGTTTGCTAGCACAGATCATTCATCCCATGAGCATAGACTTTCTAGCTTTTGTCACTGACCTTTGGAACTTCCCAATGCATATCCTTGAAACAGGCCTACATAAGACATTGTTGTAGGCTCTGGCCTCTGGTTGGACTCATGGAGGGCATTGTTATTAGTTCTAGGTCTTCAGGTAAACTCATGAAGGACCTTACTGTGGGATACAGGCCTCCAGCTAGATTATTTGGTCTTCAGTGTGTGCAGATTTCCTATATTCTTTGTATATGATTCTTTGACTGAGTATGATAAGATAGTTGTGTAATTAAGTGTCCTGTTGTTTATTATTTCTCCTTGTAAAACCTAAAACACAACACACTTGGTGCTAAAGTTATGAGCATGCAGAACCTTGCACCCAGATTTCGGAAATAGGCTTGAAAGGTCAGGAATTGTACCCTTGAGAGGGCAGTACATGAAGGTGTGAGAGTAAAGCTGACATAGCAGTAGGAACTAGAGCAAGTTGGAGACCCCAAAAATGCAGACTGACAAAAATAAGAGAGAAGCCAGGAGGACTGCTACAGGCAATGCTGTATGGATACGGCTTCCAAGTATTTTGGAATTTATATCTCATTATCAAAACATGCCCCAAGGGCAGAATATATAAGCTACAGAATTTAATGTTTGCTTTTCTATGTTTCAGTCTTGCTTTGGTCTGATTTGTCTTCTATCCAAATGTCTCTTTTTTATTAGAATGCTTACACTGTGCTGTTCCATGTTTGGAAACTTTAATTTAAAAATTATTTATTTATTTATTTATTTATTTATTTATTTATTTGTTACTGGATCTCACTACACAGCTCAGCCTCATAGAGATCCTCCTCTTTCAGCCTCCCTAGTGCTGAGATTATAGACATGCCATCAAGCCTGGTTTCCGTGGCTGGCTGGGCACATCTGAGTTTCTGGACCCAACATGGCATGCAGTACTGGGGATCAAAGAAAGTCCTTGCACTTGCCAGGAAGGTACTTAGACCACTGAGCTATCTCTTCAGCTTGACTTTTACAGGGGTTCACAAATAAGCGTTTGCTTTACATCTCAGAAGAGACTTTGGACTTGGACTTGTCAGTAATGCTCAAATTGCTAGGACTTGGACAATTCTTAGAACTACATTTTGCATAGAAAGATGGTCATAAACCTTTTGAAGCCAGTGGTGGAACGCAACAGATGGACCAAGAATGTCCTCCCAAAGCTTCATGGATTGATAGTGGGGCTTTCAGAAGGTGACTGGATCATGGGGGTTCTGTGCTCACTGGTGGATAGATCCACTGGTGAACTCAGCAGCTGAATGTGCTATTGCAAGGTGAGGTCTTGTTCAAGGTTGTGGGTCCCTGGGGGTGTGAACTGGAAAGTCATATCTTCCTTCACTGTTCTTTCCTTCTATCTAATTTTCTAAATCATCATGGCCTGAGCACCTTTTCCCCACTACGCATCCCTTCTTTGTCGCTTTTGCCCTGGAACCAGCCAACCACGGACTAAAAATGTGAATCATTATAAGCCTTTCTTCCTTTAAGTTGTGAGTGTGGGATGTTTTTTCCTAGTGATGAAGAAAGTGACTAAGACAAGCACTAATTCCAGAACTAATGTTTCACAGTTCTACTCATCCATCATTGAGAAATACACTCAAACAGCTGTCTTAGAATGGACAATACTGTGAGAGATTAGTGTCTGCTGTATGTGAGTGGCATGAGAAGGAAAGAAGTATTTCAGGGAGACACTGAAATCGTTCAAGTCTGATTTTGTTGTATGTCTTTCCTTTAGATATTTGGAATATAGCGAAAGAGATAATCTACTTTCTTTTTCCATTTTCCTTGTTTCTCTCTTTAAGAATGTCTTTATTGAAACTATAGTATTGGGGCAGGGATGCTGTATCCCAATCCCTTAAACTCAAGGAGCATTGTCCTAATTTTCTTATCTTTGTGTTCTGTGACTTCCTCATTTCTACATATTAATTTTGCTTCTGTTACTCTCTACTTTCTAGGGGTTTAACTTCTGCTGAAAAATCGAGGTATGGCAATGAACAATCACAGAAACTTCACCTGGCAGTATTCACAGGGAAATCTACCTTTCCAACATTGCAGATGATGCATAGTCAACTCATTATACAGCAGGGTAAAGTGAATCACAATCAAGGTCTTACATCTTGCTGTCTGGCTGTGTTCTGCTGCTCATTTATGTCCCTAGCCAAAGCACTTTTGATCCTGTGTCTCTTTGCTTGATACTTTAGGTGAATCATCAATTTTTTTCCTTTATTTTCCTTTATTTTATTTTACTGAGGAACAAATAGCAATGAGACACTTCCACAACTGATTACTAGGACAGTTTCAATAGTTAGTACATTGTACATTAATACTTCTTCATGGTTATCCATAGTACAAGAAACAGACAGGATATCCTATACAAGTACTATTAGTACAAATCTTTTTTTCTGATTGAATTAAGCAAAAGTAGCTGTATAACTATCGTAACTATTCTGTATATACAAATACAAAATGGTCCTTCCTTTATATCCTCTTTTTTTTTGTGTAGTCCTGTCAGAGATGGGCATTCCATTGGCATCTAAATACTATAGGTGCATGAATTCAAAACAATCCAACACAGTCCATCAGTCCTCAATAGTGCTGGGTTATCTGTAGAAGTTGTTGTCTTGGGTCTTTCACAGCTCAGCATATTAATGTGGCTTCACTTTATATACCTCATTTTTATATGTTTCTGCTGCATGGTTAAGATCAAGGTGAAACAAGACGTATACAACAAGAAATGTAACTTTTGTATCTGATAAAGTCAGTCAAGTCCCCCAGGATTTATCCTGTAACTCATAACCAGAGTTTATAGAACCTTTGTCAGTGTCAGCTATGTGGATGAGTAAAAGCCACTGCTTAATCAATTTGCTTTCTGTGAAATCTTGAGAAATGATTTCTCTCCATGTGACTCTCCTTAGACACAATGTACATCATTGATCATATTCCTCTGTGGCTTTATAATCTCCTTCATCAGAAAATTTGGGACACAACTAAGTTACATGATGTTACAGTATGGGTTCTCCTATGTCCTGACTCTTCACTGACCTTGAAATGCTAGTGCCAAATTGTTGGCTGACCTTGCAGCCTTTCCTTTTCTGTAGGTTTTGATCTGAAAACTTAGGTTGTTAAGCCTCCAGAAGAGAAGCTGATTATTACCATGAAACATATGCAGTTCGGTTTACCATATCTGTCTAGATAATCAAATATCTTAGGCATAACATGGAATAGATGTTTTCCATCAAGTATTGATATGTTAAACTTTAAGTCCCTACAGAATATGAAGAAAAAAGTAATAAAAAAGGAATAAACACTTACATATTTTACATAGAAATTGACCATGTACAGCATTGTAGCACGACAGTCATGTGACATTTTTTCTAGCCTGTTTTTAATTTACTAGGCTTTATTAAAAAAACAAATTTTTACTTGAGAGACAGTGTGGTAATAACTGGTATGTCATAACAAGAAGTACGTACTTAGAAAACCAGAATTACAAGCATTCCAAGTGTGACCCTTCTATTACACATTGTTATCTTCAGTGCAGTTGCTTGGTTCATAGGTATCGGCATGTAGAGGTAGTCAGAGTGAGAATCCTACCAATAAACTGTTAGTTTCAAAAACTGCTGATGTTTGTCAGGATCATTGCCTTACCCATCTTGTGCACGTAAATGTATGGCTTTGGCCCTGTCATGTTTCCTAGATTTTCTCTTGCCTTTACCTCTTTGTCCAATTCTCAAGTTCTTGCTTTCCTTTTAATTGTGTTATACATTTCTATTTGTATTTCTTCTTCTGAGTTCTTATACTATGAGACTATGATATTTACACATATGGGTCTGGTTTATTTCAATTATGAGTATATATCTTCAAGGAGCATCCATTTAAATAAGAAGGTTTGTGTTTATCATTCTTTATGGCTGAGTAAATTCTCCATTGTATAAAAATACCACATCTTTTTCAGCCATTCCTCAGGTGATGGGGACCTTCATTGTTTCCAAGATTTAGCTATCACAAATTGTGCTGCTATAATCATAGGTACAGATATATCACTATGATATGACGATTTCGTTTCCTCTAGGAAAATTCCTAGTAGGGGGATAGCTGGCTTGAACGGGATTTCCAGTCCGAGTTTTGTGAGGGTTCTCCACACTGATTTCCATAATGGTTGTACCAGTCTACATTACCGCCAGCGGTGAAGTGCTCACTTTTCCCCACAGCCTCTCCAACATTTGTTGTTGGTTGATTTCTTTATCATAGCCATTCTTTCTGTGGTGATATGGTATCTCAGTGTTGTTTTAATTTGCATTTCACGGATGGCTAGAGATGTGTAGCATTTTTTCATTTATTTATTAGCTTCTTTAATTTGGTCCTCTGAGAAGTATGCATTCATCTCAGATACCCATTTCTGGATTGGGTCTTTAAATTTAGGACTGTTTGTCTGATTGTCTTATCAGTCAATAATTTTTCAAAATTTGTGCGTCGTCTTTTCACTTTGTTGGTAATTTCTTTTGACATACAAAAACTTCTCATTAAGAGTTAGTCCCAGTTGTTATTTTTCAAGTGTTTCCTGTGCGAATGTTTATTCATGAATTCTTTGACTACCCCATGTCTTTTTTTTTATTACTTTATATCATTTTATTAATTTCATTGAGAAACAAATAGCAATGAGACAGTTTCAAAACAGGTTAATAGGATAGTTACAATAACGAATACATTGCATATTGTTGTCTTCGTAGTATTTGTAGTACAAGATGCAGACATGATATCCTGTCCAAACGCTATTCGCACAAATCTTTCTTCTCACTGAATTAAGATAAGTAGTTATATATCTATCCTATTTTGTATACACAGATGCAAAATGGTTCTTCATTTGTATCACCTTTTTGTATTTAGTTTTGTCAGAGATAGGTATTCTATTGCCATTTAAATATTGTAGGTGCATGAATTCAGCAAAATAAACCAATATAGTCCAGTAGTCCATAACAGTAGTAGGTTAGCTGCATGAGCCTTTTACAGCTCAGCATATTAATATGGCTTTACTTTTTATTTTCCCAAAAGATCTGAAAACATTGTATCATAGTGATATATGTGCACCTATGTTTATAGCAGTGCAATGTGTGATAGCAAAATCTTGGAAACAACCAAGATGTCCATCACATGAGGAATGGTTGAAAAAGATGTGGTATTTCTATATAATGGAGTATTATTCAGCTATTAAGAATGATACGTTTGAAGCATTTATACTGAAGTGGATGCCACTTGACCATATACTCATAAGTGAAATAAACCAGACACACATGTGTAAATATCATATAGTCTCCCTAGTATAATAAGTGAAAAGCAGAAATACAAAAGGAAACGTACAACAACAACTAAAATCAATTGAGTCAGATAAGACAAAGTGAATGGCATATGCTCCAGGATACTAATCAGCTTTTCTTCTGAATGGGTAACAACCAAAGTTCACAAATCAGAGTTGGAGAAATAGAAAAGCCACAAGGCCAGCCAACATTTTGGCTCTAGCCTTTAAAGGTCAGCAAAGACTCAGGACATAGGTGATCCTGAACTGCAACATCATGAAACTCAGTTGAGCTCCAAATTTTCTGAACAAGGAGATTATGGAGCCACAGAGGAAGGATATTGAAGTTCTATAGAGTGCCTGGGGAGAGTCACATGGAGAGAAAACTTTCTCTCAGGCTCTCACAGAGAGCAAACTGGTCAAGCATTGGCCGAGACTCATCCACATGGATGACGCAGACAAAGGATCTTCAGAATAATGTACAGGACTACAAGATAACCCCTATGTCTTCAAGAATTCCTCCTACTTTCTCTTCCAAGAGATTGAGTGTTTCTATTTTAATGTTTACATCTTTAATCCATTTTGACTTTAGCTTAGTGCATGGTTGTAGACCTGGATCATAGTGAGACCCTGTCTCAAAAAGACAAAAAAAAAAAAAAAAAAAGTTTTAGTTTTTGGCATGTAGAGAGCCAGTTTCTCCAGCACAATTTGTTAAAGAGGATATCTTTCTTCCAATAAGAGTTTTGGTCCCTTTGTTGAACATCAGGTGGCTGAGTGTGTTCCTAGTGGCCTGTACCTCGTCTAATCAAATCCATTGATCCCTAGGTTGTTTCGTTGCCAATATCAGGCTAATTTTATCACAGTAGCTTTGTATTATAGTGCCTCTTGCCTTATATTTATTGGCCAGGATTGCCTTTGCTATTCTATGTCTTTTCTGGTTCCAAATAAATTTTAAGAACAACTTCTCTAGGTCTAGGAGGTATGTTGTGGGTAGTTTGATAGGGATTGCATTAAATCTGTACACCAATTTTGGGATTATGACCATCTTTATGATGTTGGTTCTTCCTATCCAGGAGCAAAGAATATCTTTCCATTTTCTGAAATACTCTATGATCTCTTTTTTCAGAGTATTGTAATTATCCTTGAAAAAATATTTGACTTCCTTGGTTAAGTGAATTCCAAGGTATTTCATTTTCCATGCTACTATTTTAAATGGTATTGATTCTCTAATTTCCCTCTCGGCGTGTTTGTTTTCTGTGTGGAGGAATGCTATTGACTTTTGAGTACTGACTTTGAATCCTGGTATGCTACTGAATTTGTGTATCAATTCTTGTAGCTTCTTGTTGGAGTTTTTGGGTCTGCCACGTAAAGTATCATGCCATCTGGAAATAATGATAATTTCACTTCTTCTTTACATATTTTTATTTTTTTCATTTTTCCCTCTTTTCTAATGGTTGTAGCTAATTATTCCAGAACTATATTGTAAAAGTAGGGTGATAGAGGACATCCTTGTCTTGTACCAGATCAGTGAGTAAAATGTTTAAGATTTTTCCTATTTAGAATTTTATTAGCCATTGGGTTGTCATAGATGGCTTTTATGAGATTGAAGTCAAAGCCATATATTCCAGTTTTCCATAGGACTTTGAACATGAATGAGTGTTGAACCTTTTCAACAGCTTTTTCTGCAACAATTGAGATGATCATGTGGTTTTAATGCTTCACTGTGTTCATATAGTCTATTACTTTTATGGATTTTTAAATATTGAATCATCCTTGCATCCCATGGATGAATCCTACCTGGTCATGGTGTATGATCATTTGTTTTATTCTATTTGCTAGGATTTTATTGAGTATTTTTCCTTCTCGGTTTGTAAGGGTTGGCCTGTAGTTCTCTTTTTTTAGTTGTATCTTTCCCTGGTTTTGGTATCTGTATAATACTTGCCTCAAGAAATTATTTTGGGAGAACTGTTTCCTTTTCAATTTCATTGAAGAGTTTGAGGAGTGTATGGATTATATCTTCTATAAATGTCTTGAAGAATTTAGCTGTCGATCCATGAGGACTTGGACTTTTGTTTGTCGGCAGGCTTTCTATTACATTTCATATTTTGTTGGCTGTTATTGGTTTATTGAGAGTTGTTATATCTTCGTGATTCAGTTTTAGTAATTTGTGCCTTTCTAGAAATCTGTCCATGTCATCTGAGTCTTCTATCCTGTGAGTGTAAAGATGCTCAAAGTATCTATTGATAATCATCTGATTTTCCATTGTGTGTAGTGATCACACCCTTTTCATTCCCTATTGCTTATATTTGAATTTTTTCTTTCCTCTTTTTGATGAAGTTAACTAGGGGTTTATCAATTTTATTTAGTATTTCAAAGAACTAGCTTTTTGATTCCTTAATTCTTTGAACCATTTTCTTCATCTCAGTTGAATTAATTTCTGCTCTAATCTTTAAGATTTATTCCTGTGTTTTGGCTCTGGGTTTGGTTTGCTTTTCCTTTTCTGTATGTTGTTGGTGCAAAATTAGGCTTTTTATTTGTTCCTGTTTTCCTAATATGAGAGTTCACAGCTATGATTTCCTTCTGAGAACTGCTTTCATTGCATTCCATAAATTCCAATAAGTTATGGTTGAATTTTCATTGAATTGTAGTTATTGTTGAATTTGTTTAATTTTATCTGTGATCCACTGATTTCTGAGTAAGGTGTTGTTTCATGTTCATGTATTTAGGGTTTTTTTTTTTTCTAGTTTCTCTTATCGTTTATTTCCAGCTTCATTACACCGATCTTTGGTGTAGTTATAACCCTAGCACCTAATGAAATTCAGGTGCAGATCTATTAAGTTTGAGTTTATCCATTTATATCTGGCTTGGGTCTAGCTGTTGTTTTTAGCTCCTTATTAATGCAGACCTTGGAAGTGAACCTGTGGTGCCCCTTTGTTGTACCTCTGGCCCAGGGGACACAGGGAAGTGCAGAAGCTGTCTCACACGCTAGCCTGGTTTGGGCTTTGGCTAGATCTGGGGGTCTCCCGAGCACTGCAGAATGCCACATTTGGCAGGCTTGAGGTTGGGGGCTCCAGAGGCGCAGGGGGTCCCCGGGGCACAGAAGAGGTTTTACACAGTGTCCTTAGATTTTGGCCCAGAGGGGTCCTATGGGCACTGGGATGCTGGAAGCTCTCCCACATACTTGCTGGGCCTGGGCTGGTCTGGATCTGAGGCTCTGAGACCACTGATGATGTCACTCACTCAGCAGACATGAGGTTGGGCTCCTCTTCCTTATAGGAAGAAGTAGAAATCCTGAAAACCTTTGCCTCTCTTGACTCAGTATCCACTCCTTTTCTACTCATAATCCTTAGACCTTGCCCTCTTTACTCGTCTAAAATCCATAAAACTGTTTCAAATGTAAAACTGCTTTTAGATCTGTATTGAACCATTAATCTTTAATCTGTGTCCTGTTCTCTAACCAGAATTTCAGGGAAAGTTAAGCAGGGAGAGTATTTTTCTCTTGTTCTAGACTCCTACTCCATCACAGTAAGTGATGAAGAGCTCAGTGTTTTCCTTTTTGGCTTGTTGCTTCAGTTGTATTCAGAAACCTTAGTGATACTTGCACTCTCCTGACAAGCTCAGGTAAAATCCTATCAAAAGCAGACTTTCCAGAAGAAAGAATAAATCTGACCATGGTGGACCCACAGAGTTTCCTTGAAATAAACTTGCAGGGTGGCTTTCAGAGAACGACAGAAAACCAACCTTAGCAAATAATAGTCCCACTCTTTTATTTCCAAAACCTTGGTGCATTTCCCCTAAATTCTAGTTTTCATACTTGTAATCTTTGATGTCCTGTCCACAGTAGGAAATAGTTTTGAGTGCTGTCTGCCATTTGGTGATAACATTATTAAATAAACAATCATATTTTTTATTTCATAAACTTATACAAATAATATAAGTGCTGACATGGCATATGCCTTACCTAATCTGCATGTATTTGACCAAATAAATTAATCAATGACCAGACAAACATATAGTGACTTCAAAATTGAATTATCAGATGAGAAAGTTAAGTTTCTTAAGCAGAGTACCTGGTCACTGTAGAATGTAACAAGAGAATGAGGAAAGGAACAAAACAGCAGGTTGAAGGTAGGAGAGGAAAAAAACATAGGAAGTAGAAAAGGCAGTACAATAACTTATGTTCTTAACTTAAAAGCCAAAACCTCAGTTCTCTGTCTTCTGACTGATGTTTCTGAAAGCTTAATATGCTTCTGTGAAACAAAACCAGGAAATTGTCTCTAGCACTACCCTGCTGAGTTCCACGAAGGATAGTTTGAATGAAATGAAAAAATCAAAGTGTAGATGTGTTCCATTGCCATTCAAAGGTAGAAGGATTTTTCCTTTTATTCCTCAAGAAAAATGTGACTCTTTGAAAAAAAAACATGAAATCTAGGCCTGTATGATTTCTTTCCCTTCCATAAATATAATGTTGACCAACATTATCCTGGTTATTTCATTGTCTTGTCGACAGTGCAGTAATTGGTATTAATGCCTGAGAATCAACGCCTTTCAGAAATGATAGGCTTGATTTAGTACCATGGCAAAGCTCTCATTAAATCAGTGAGGCCTGTGTAGTACAAATGTACAGATTCCTTTATTCATCACTACAACAACCTCAGGAAGCCTCATTGAAAATGCACATGACAGATCAGGTAGGTAATGCTGTTGCCCAAATAAGTAGAAGATAAAAACGAGAGCAAGATAATGTGAAATTTACCTTACGGAAATTATTAAGTAATCATTACTTGATTAAATTATGCATTTTACATAATCTGAACTATTCTGTATTTAAGAGCCTTACAGAGACGAATATATGATATTCAACTACACAGTTGAAAATTCTAAGTTAAAGCAGAAAAGGCTTGTTCTTCATTACTAGCCACTAACATAGGGCTACTGGATTACTTGAGGGAAGAATATTCAAATAATCTCACTTTGAAATGGGAAGGTAGAATTCTGCCTCAATATAGCACCATCTCTCCTCTCACTGTGATCATTTCTGATACACCTCTGCACCTGCACCCACACCTATGTGCACAAACTCAGTAAGGATGAGGAACCCTCTGCTGAGAAGCACCCAGAGTCAAAAGAGGGCAGTGAGGAGAAGGAAATCAGGCGCAGAACAGGGAGCAAAAGAAAACGTGAAATGACAGAGGAAGTTTAGAGAGGTGAAGAGTGTATGAAGAAAAGGAGCAGGAAAGGAAGACACAGCTGGACCTAGGAAGGAGTAATAGAAGACCTACATGTGCATCTTTCTGTTACAAACTAAGGAGTTCATTAAAAAATCTCATCCAGTACAATATCGCTACTGAAAGAGCAAAAGGCACTTTAATCTGTAAGACTGACTTCAAGATTAATGACGAACGAAAATGGGTAAGGCATGAGCCTGAAATTTCTAGGTACAGCAGGATTTGATGCATGACAAACTGATCTGTGTGAAAACACTTAGGACTAGGTTGCAATTTCCTTCATCAATAATAGCCTCTTGAGATTCTGTGGATTTGTTTTACAATAAAAGGTAGTAAGGATTTTGGAAGATGGGGTAGTCTGGTATCCAAGAAAAGGATGAAGTTTAGGAGAGTCTGTTTATAGACAGCAAAGCTTGGGGGATATCTGAGAATTCCCCAAGCAAAAATACTTAAAAGAATGTGTGGCACATGTGCTTTGTTGGTGGAGACAGTGTTTGTAGGGGACCACCTGAGCAGCTCTCCTTTAAAGAAAAGCAACTGTCTCCATTTTGACTGAGCCTGATCCTATTTCCTGGTATTGTTATGTACAGAGCTGGCTAGGAGTTCTGTTTATCCTTCAATTGGCCTTAAGCAATGTGTATTGGTCTAGCTGAGGTGCTGGTGATAGTCTTTGAAGGTGGCATGCGTGTTTCCCTGGTAAGCCTGCTGTTCCTTAACGTGAGCCGGGTGGAGACAGGACAGGAGAGCTAATGCTCCGCGCTGCCAGCTGGGATCCAGCCTGGAGATAGAGACTATGACTTCCTGGGGCTTGAAAGATTACATCAAAGCTGAAGCCCTGGACTTTCCAAAACATTAAATACTATATAATGCATATTATTCTCTCTGCATATCCTCTCTGCATATGTGGGCCACCCACCTAGCTCAGCTCACAGTAGTCACCTACTTCCCACAATTCTCAGTCAATCCTGAAGCCACTCCTCTACTAAATAAAACTGGGTGAGGTCCGGGGTTGCTCTCTTGCTTCCAGAAAGCCATGTTATGGCAGGACTTAGAGCCCCTAGACTCCCTGATGATTAAAAATATAATTTAGTGTCTTCATTTTTGCCGTGGGTTGCATGGAAAGTGGTAGATTGGAATGAACTTGATGAGATTCCAATAACATAACTTTGGGATTACAAATACTGGTTTCTTGGACTGAGACAAGGTCCTGAAAGTGTCTTCTACAAGTGTGGGTGGTGAAAATGCAAGACAATTCCAGTGATGGTGAGGTCAAATATTGCCATCAAGGACAGACCAGTTCCAACAGTTAAAACAGGTGGTGAAGTGGAGGAAGGTCACCTCTTGTGAATATGCCAAGAACATTTTCCTGACATGTGTACAAGTCCAAGACTATTTTTCCTTTTATTACTCTTGTGGCTAGTCCTTCTTGATAGAATACTCTGATTCAAAGCAGCCCAGGGGTTCCCCTATCAGGCAATGGTTGCAAAAACACAAAACAGGAGTCAAATCAATTCATCTAGCAGAGAATGCTTGGGTCTTGCCTGAGTAAAGTGTTTTACAATTTAAAGTAAACCAACATGAAAGAGGAAATCATCACTGCCTCAGAGACTATAAATAATGCAGAAATGTTCCAGATAGAAGTTGGTTTTTCACTTACAACCATTTTTACTGTTGGGGTACAAAAAATATCATCAATCCCAGAAAGCTGGAAATCTTATTTTTACAGTTGCCCCTGAGGTTCATGTCCCCAGAGAGAGGAATATTTGATTTTCATGTGAATCTTGGTATTTTCCAATGTTTTTAAACCTATGTGATGTGGAAATGTTCACTCTTACTTTATAACTGGGACACTTAAAAATACACTGTTTAGTTATTTACAAAAGATGTATTCTTGGCTCAAAGTTCTTCTTTATAACATTTGTTTAACAAAGTTTTCAGAAGGCAGGACCTGAATATTGAAGGTTCATTCTTGCCGGTCCAAGGCATTTTAAAATTAGAGATGGAAGAATTAAGTACATTGAAAAGTATTTCAGATTAAGAGAATGTTGGTTGAGAATGAGCTCAAGGATACATTTGAATTAATGTCTGACTTGCAGACTGAAAAATGTGACATCATAGCAGCGATTATAGCCAAGAGAATGACTAGTGAGTGCACAAAAATAGTGTTCTTCAATCAGCAAGGAGATTCACAGTAGGTAGAAAAAAATTCGTGCACTGCCTTTATTCAAGAGAAATGAAAATTAGGTATACAAAAAAAAAGGTATAAATATTACAACCTCAAGACTACATTGTCTTTTTTAAATTTTATTTTAGGGAATGGTCTATAGGACATTCAGAATCTCATTACCGGATCAGACTCACAGCGATCCACCTGTTTACAGCCTCCCAAGAGCTGGGATTACAGGCATGTGCCACCACTCCCAGTCTCAATTGCCATCTCAGCATGCCCCATGGACAGAGCCAGTGCACTTTAATCCAATGAACTTTTGGCTGGCCCTAAGGCTACATTGTTTGAGAACAGAATCTGCCCAACAATAATACAGACTTACCCATTGGTTTTGTGCTATAAATTTCAAGAACAGTTGATAATTAGTGATGTTAATAGAGTGACCGCATATCTTCTGTTCACCTCTTTGCTGGTGCTTACCCACACTGTCTCAAGACCCTTGTGACCTGCCTGGAGATTTGCTCTGGCCAGCTAGATACCAGTAGACCTGACTGAGCAGAGGTTTGGAAAATGCTCACCTAAGAGGATTGTTTCTCCTATTACTGGTTGAAACCCCAAGGCTGTCATTAGCAGAATACTGGATCAGCCTGCTACAGCATGAGAAATTTCATGGAGTGGAACTGAGAGGATGGCTTATACCAAAATGTTGCCAAATGCCAGCCTGGTGAGTGAGCTACCTTGGCCAGCATAGCTCCTGCTGAGCTAACTCTGACTTGCCATACAACCCATAGAATTTATTTTAAGTTTGTTATTTAAGCAAGTAAGTTTTTAGATATTTTCTTATGCAACACAGCTTACTATCACATAGTCAATACAATGCTACTAAGTATAATGATGAGAACATGTAATAATTGTCATTATTGTATTATTAAAACTATCATGTGATGTGTCAGACACTACAGTGTAGGGCATTATATAAGATTTTATATTTTTTCTATTATTTGTTCTTTTTAATATGTTTGCTACAGGGTCTCACCACACAGGCTGGACTTGTTGTGATTCTCCTGTTTTCAGCTTCCCTGGCAAGGGGATTATGAGTGTGCTACCACGTCTGGTCTCAGGGGCCAGCTCAGTGTGCCCAGTGGTGGGGCTGGCATGTCATGTGTTGCTGGGGATAGAACCCCAGTCCCTGTGCTTGCCTAAGTGGGTGCTTAGTCTACTTAACTCTCTCTCCAGTCTTTATATTTTCTAAGCTTAAGTGCTCACATCATCATTTCGCAAGCTATAAATTAATATTATTAAGGATGTATCTAGTCATGTGGATGGGAAGTCAAAGGGCCAAGGTGCACTGAAAGGTGCACCAGACTGTAAATTCTATGCCTTTTATGCTGAGGTAGTATCTTAATGGTCACTCCACACATGAGGGAAAGAAGCACAGACTTACAGCAGGCGATAATATTTACTTAAAGTAGAAAAACACTTCACAATGAACTGTAATCGACCAGCTGTCTTTATTTGTCTTGTGTCAGCTTAGCAAAACATTTTCAATAAATATTCCTTAAACTGATGTGCAAAGAATTGAAATGCAATCCAGAGCATGTTGGTCTGCTTAACTCATCTGAAAATAAGATGAAATAGTGGTAACAGGGCACACGTTGGTGTAAGAAAATGTGAGTTTAAATCCTAATTTGAGACGTTTGCTGGAATACGTGGCCTGAGGCAAAGCACACCATCAGCACAAGTTAATGATGTCAATGGAGAGTGGAGGTGAGAAGGAAGCACTGTTACAAATGCAATGGAAGTGAGCAAAATAATTTTTTAAGTTACTTTTCTGTTTCTCCAAAATGCATCATAAGTAGTAGATTTACTATTACATAGATTGCTGCCTCAATACACCAACCTCTGTAACCACTTTCAGCGCTCCCTTATGACTATTTTAGTCAGTTGGGCCTCCATTTTCAGTCTAAGAGTTTTCAGTCAAGTGTATAAGAAAACTTCTTTTAGCATTTTGGTAATGACAAAGTTGAAAACCTATCTTAAGGTAACAATTTACTTTTATTTTAGCTGTAATGTATTTTTTTTTATTATACAATATCAAAATATTTTAGTTGAACATTTCTACATACACTAGTGATTTGAAGAGATAAATACAAGAAGGAATGTATTAGAAATGATGTCTTAAACTACAAGGTATTAAATGAACATAAGAGCATGTCACAAAATTATATGGCATTGCAACTTCTTTATTTCAGTTTACACATGAACTAAGATATATGCTCACTGAATAAAAGAAATCTGTCATTGTTATACTTATGCTAAATCTTACTGCTATCACAGGAAAGAACCCAAATCTTGGTGGCTTTGTAACATAGAATATTACTTTTTGTCATGTAAATTCCAGATGGCTACTTTGTCTTTCAAGCTCCTAGATTTCAGGACTTTCTGTTATTTTTCATTCTTGCTTGTGAACCAATCAGCTCTGTCCTGGGTTGTTCCCTTTCTCGCCAGTCCCTTCCTTAGGGACTAAATGGGCATACAGGAATGCACCAGACTGTGATAAGTCCCCCTCATTGACTCCTAATCTTCACCTCAGTGTGTGGGGAGGATCCTTTCCCTTTATCATAGGATTCAGTTTTGTTGGATGCTTCATCTTAGCATGCTTTTATTTTAAAATGTATTTATTTTCACATCATTGTTGAAGGACACATTGGGTTATAGGTTGACAGATTTGTTGCCCATATGTCCCTACCTTTCCTGCCACTTTGCCAGTGGCCTCTATTATTTCTGATGAGCTTTCTAAGATTATATGAACTGCTATTCCTTTTATGTAATATGCTTTTATTTTTCTTTTGCCAGCTGCTGTTGAAACTTGGGTCAGGAGTTAACAACAAGAAACCTAAGTTTGGTTATATGTGCATTTACCTTTTTTGTCTTCATTAAGTTTCACAAATCTAGAAATTTAGGACTGTCATTTGGGAAAGATAGGAAAAATGTGGCCATCTTTATTCAAACGTTTTGCTGTATCATATTCTTCATCTACTATTTGGCCTGTAACTATGCATATTACTAGTTTTTTTATGTATTCTACAGGTTCTTCAGACAAGTTTTGTGTCTTTCCATCTTTTATGCTTCTACTTTCTTTTTCTTTTTTTCATTTATGTATTTACTACAGATTCTCACTATGGAGCTCAGACTCTGGGGTGACAGTGTGCACCACCACATCTGGACTTGTTTGCAGGCTCCGTGGGCCCTGGGGGCAGGACCAGTACACTATATGGGTCCGGGGATCAAACCCTGGTCCCTGTACTTGCTAAAGCAGGCATTTAGTCTGCTGAGTTATCTTGCCAGCCTTTTCTTTTCTTTCTTTTTTTTTTTTTTTTTTTTGGTCTTTTTAAGACAGGGTCTTACTATGCAACTGGCCTTGAGCTTACTTTGTGGTTGAGGTTGTCTCAAACTCTGGCCTCAACCTCTCTGAGTGCTGGGATTATAGGTATGTGCCATCATACCCAGTGTAGCCTTCTACTTTCTTGATTGAAAAGGTGTTATTGGATTCTGTTTAAATTCACTGAGTACACTGTCATCTTTATTTTTCTCTAAAGTCCACCCAAAGAATTTTTAAATTTCAGATACCCAGTTTTGTTTTATAATGCTTCTTTTCTTTGGTATGTATTTCATTATGGGCATATTTTTATGTTTACGTGTCACATTTCCTGATATTTTAATATCCTCTACACTTTTGAGATATACTGTTGATATTTTGTATGACAACTTTGGATATTATTATTTGTGAAATTTGAACTTTTGCATTTTTTTTTGTTTACTGTTGTATGAGTTTAATGGTATTCAAGAACTATAAACACCATTTCCTGAGCAGGAATTAAATAACACTTCCATTCTTTAATCACAGTTATAGGGCTTGGGGTCTTCCACACATTTGTATGCGTGAGGGGTTCGTAGAAGATTTGGGCAGAGTTTACATGCAGGACACAATGTACCAACTCTCAGAATCTCCCTCTTCCATTACTCCTCATCACTTTACAGAAATGTGTTGCCTCAAAGTTTTCTGTCAGTTTTATTCACCTTAATTATTAACCAAATTAAGCCCATTCTTTGGTTAAAAGACATAAATAGAAAACTCTCCCTGGGCCTTTCTCTTCCTCCAAGTTTTGACTCCTTCCCAGAATCCCCTGCTTTTGCTATCCTCCAATTCAAGTTGCTTTATACTTTTTTGTAGTTTCATGAGTAAGAGCTTGTGATGGTTTGGTCATTCTGGAATCAGAAGCACCTTTAACAAGGTGTTTGGGCCTGCACAGTGTGGATCTTTATTTTTAAGCTTCTGATATGAGTTTCCTTCCAAAATCCTAACACTTAGCCAGTGTCCTCCATTTTAGACATTTTTAATACCTTATTTGAAGATTTACATATTTGAACTAATTAAGACAGCACTAGTCCCTGATAGAGAAGCTCCTTATTGATAGCCTAATACATTTTAAAACTTTTCTTAGGGCTGGGGAAACAGCTTGGTGGTCTAAGGACTTGCCTGGAAAACTCAAGGACCTGGGTTTGATCCCTGGTACCACATGTTGTGCTGGCCCCAGCCACTGAATCTGGGCATGGTGGCCACATATGCCTGTAATCCTAGAGCTGGAGAGGCTGAGAAGGAGGATCACTGTGAGTCTGAGCTGCATTGTGAGAACCTGTAAGAAAGAAACAAACAAATAAATGAAAATATGCTTTTAAAAAGTTCTCTTTTTCGTCATGTAACAGAACACTATGTATATTTCTTTTGGATACCATCCATTTATATCCATTTGGATAAATCAGGGCCTTGGGTTATTTTCCTTTCCTACAAGTTCATCTTCATTCAAGCAACTTGGTGAGGACAAACTATTGGGAACTGCATGGAAAAATATCTGAAAGTAATAACCACTCTTTCTGACCACCTTCCTGTGCTTAAGTATCAGGTGCTGGGTAAAATTTAACTCTAAGTAAAAGTGCAAATTTGATCTTACGTGTGCTAACAGGAAGAAAAAAGAATAAATATGGCAAATAAGCATACAATCTTTTCTGACAAATAGGTACTCGTATTAGTTGTATCCTGGCTTATGTCTTCAGCTTTTCAGTATTCTTTCCCTAATTAATTTTCCTTCTAACTACCCTCCACTAGCAGAAACCTTGTGTCCAGTGGAGAGAAAAGTCTCGAGAGTCATCTGTGAAAAAGACCAAAGGGTCTATTCCTGGGGCATCTCTTTGAGTTGTGTAAGGTTGAGCCAACACTTAATGAAGTGACAGTTACCTTAGTTAATTATATTCCTTGAGGAAGGGATGGGTAACTGCATAAAGCACATATAGACAATGGAAGATACATGCTTTTGGTTTAACACCCAGATCTGGTGGACAAATGTGATTTTTTAAGAGAAATGACCCGTAGGGAGAAAAAGGAGCATTCCAGGAAGGTGTGTTTAGGCTGCAATATTTTATACATTTTTTTTGACAGGCACTTTTGTTCTTGGAAAATGATCAAGGGATCATCTCAGTGTAGGTATTCAATAAGTATATGTAGTTCATAATGTTAACAATTCATATCCTTCCTACAGTTTCATGTGAGCTGCTTTGAGAACTGGCTCAATTATCTGAAATAGAGCTTCACCTTGCAACCAAGTTACAAAAATGGAAAAACAGACTCAGCAGCACTTTACTTGGACAAAACAGGAAAAAATAACTGTATGTAGTATTTATTGCAACATTTGGAAAATCATATCAAGTTTTACTGAGTATGTTTTATAGCATCAAAATAGTGACAGTAAAAAATACACCATTTGAGGCATGCATCTTCTCTTGTAATTTTTAAAGTGATAAACCCTTCTGTTCTGCAAGCTGGATATTTTTTTCACATGGAATGCATGACAAATTAAACAAAAATATAAGTAGATTCCATGATGGCATATATTTTCTTCCAGAAAACTTCTATGTAGCTGTAAGTCTTGTTACTTTGAGTGTTACCTGTATATGAGAAGTAAAAATTAAAATTTTGTACTCTGGAGTTCCTCTATTGAGGTGACCTTACTCAAAAGGAGCAATATTGAGATACTATGGCAAAATAAATGTTTTGGGAATTGTGGGAAGTTGAAGGATAAATAACTTCTGCTATTTGAAATGTTCACAATTGAAAGGAGAAATAGGAGAGACAAAAGGATATAAAATAGTGCAAAATCATTGAACTATCAACAAATGATTGATTTATAGTTATAGAAAGTGCCAGAAGGAATTGTGTGACTGTTGCCAAAAAGGTTGCTATGGTCAGAATTTTTGTTTCTCCCCCTCTGTCTCAAATTCATATGGTGCAACCCACAGACTACTACAGTGATAAAATTAAAGGAGAGGTCACTTTAGCAGTTGATTATATCATGGATAAAAGGTCTCATAAATGGGATTAGTGCCTTAGAAAGAGGGCTAGAGGGAGACCCCTCCACTGCAAAGGTGCCTTTAATGAGGTGTCAAGCACTGCATCAGCCACTGCTGTGCTTCTGGACACTCCAGGGTCCAGATCTGCGAGAAGCAAATCTCTAGTATTTAAAGGTTGCCCACTTTAGGGAATTTGGTTACGCTGGCTGAAAGGCATTAAGACAGAAGGGGTGACAAGGTTCATGGGTAAGAAAACCACTAAAAAACTGAGAATTTTCAGTCTGTATATAGTAGAAGCATGAGTAACAGACAAATACGATTTATGGAAAGGTACGCAGACATTGCTGTAGATAGCAAGAGTTCTTAAGGGTGAGTGAGCCTTCAACAAAAGCTGCAAAGACTCTGGGGTAGATTTGGGGCAGCTGTGATTGAGGGGCAAGAGTTGTGGAGGAAGACTGCAAGAGCAGGCTTCATGTAAAGGAACTTGTGAGGAAAGACCAAGTTCATCAGATTGTGCTGAGGGAGTGAAATGAGCAGCAAGAAGCTCAGCAGACAAAAGAGCAGAAAGCTGAAAGCTATTAGGGATAGCAGTGGAGTACATAGAAAAGTAGACTGAAGTGTTCTCTGAAAACATTAAGCTTATAATATTGCTTTCTAGTCAAGAGCATATCCCTGTTTAAATTTAATGAATGATTTTACTATAGACAAATTCCCTAGACCCTGTTTGTTATCAGGTGTATGATTTGGGGCAAATTATTTTAGTTTTACTAAGCCTCAGTTCCTTATCTAAATAATAACGATAATAAAATTTTCTTTGTAATGTTAGCAATTTTATCTAAAACAGTGAATAAATAGAACGGCATGTTGTTTGACATACAAAAGCCTCATTAAGTGGTGGCATGTTCTTTTTATTAAAATGTTAGTGATTCTGTGCTCAAGGATACAGCAACTGTGTTGGTTTAATGCAAGAGCTAGTTCCTGGGCAGTAGTGCCTTCCAGAACCAGTGATGCATAAAATTTGAATTATGAAATATCCACTCACAAATAATTCAACTCTTAAACCTTGTATGGGCACAAATGATCAGATATTGATAAATAAATTAAATAAAACTGCCCTCAATTTGGAAGTGGAATATGTTAGAGGGAAGGGAGAGTCTAATTAAAGTTGCTGGAGCCTTAACAATAAATCAGTTGCTGACAGAAAAGGAAGCTGGAAAAGCGAAAGAACCATGAAAGAAAATGGGAGAAAGCAGCTTCTATAGGTGATGCAAGAGTTCTGGGACCACAGTTCAGTGAACCATAGATCCACTTGTAAAATCTACCTCTGTTTCTTGCAAGAGCAACAGTTTCACGGTGCCTCACCTTTATCCCTGCGATGAGAATTAATACTGTAAGAGATTATTTCAACCAGGTTATGGTAATTAAAACAACTTACCATTTTACAAGGTGCTATGGTTTGCAAAATACTCTCAATGACATTATCTCATTTCAGTGTTGTGGCAGCCAGCTAAGTAAGTAGAGTTGGATCCTTATATTTATAAAACTACCCTTCCTGGAGTGAAGAAGCAGACAGGAATATTTAGAAACAGAAATGCTGTGATATCATAAGTAGCTGTCATATCTTGACTTATCTATATTGTACAAAGAATGATCAGCTGCAATTTATAACTCTTATAAGACATAGTACTGAACTTGAGTTTTGTATTTTTAAAAAATGGTTCACAGGGGCTGAGGATGTAGCTTGGTGGCCTACGTGCCTGCCTGGAGAGTGCATGGACCCAGATTGAATCCTGATACCACATGCCGTGCCAGCCCTGGAACCCTAGGCTTGCTGTGCTGGCATGAAGACCAGGCGTGGTGGCTCGTGCCTATAATCTCAGCACTGGCGAAGCTGAGACAGGAGGATCACTACAAGTCTGAGCTGCATAGAGAGAGACCCTGTACCAAATAAATAGATAAATAAATAAAGTTGTTTAAAAATGTTTCATAGAGTATTTCTCCTTTGGTGTTATCTCATCTGGTTTACCAAGAACACGAGCCAAGTGTAACTTAGCTAAGTGTATCTGAATCAAATAGTTGAACTACAGTTCATTGTAAATTATTTCCAAATAATTTAAATTTTAAAGTGGTACATAGTAAGGTATGTATTTATAGGGATAAGCATGATAATTTGACACATGTGTAATGTGTAACGATGAAATGAAGATTCTTAGCATTTCTATTGCCTTAACCTTTTATCATTTATTTATGTTGTAATTTGTCAAATTCTTTTCTCTTATTTCTTTATAAAAGATACAACAAATTATCAGCTAAAGCTACCTTAGTGTGCTGCAGATCACAGGAACTTGTTCTTCCTTTCTAAGTCTACATTTCCTCATTACCCAATGCCTCTCTTTTGTCCTTTCTCCCCATCCTTTGTAGTCAGCAGTGATGACTCTTCTAGACTCTACTTTGACTTTATCAGCTTTCATGTTTGGATGAGAATCTGCAAGCTTTTTTTATTTTGTTTTGTATTTTAGGGAAGGGTCTAGAGGGTGTTCAGAATCTCACTACTAGATCAGATTCATAGCGATCCCCCTGTTTACAGCCTCCCAAGAGCTGGGATTGCAGGTATGCACCACCTTGCCCAGTCTCAGTCTCCATCTCAGCATGCCCCAGGCGGCGGGGCTGGCACAGCAGGCTAGGGGAATTGAACCCTTGGCCCCTGCACTGGTTTGAAGGCACTTTAATCTGCTGAGCTATTTGGCCTTCCCTGCAAGCTTTTCCTTACATCTGCCCAACAGTATTATCCCTCAAGTGATTTCATTCTGGGACATAGCTTAGAACTATAAATGAAGCTAGAAAGTCAGTCAAAGTAATAAAAGCTTGTTTTGCTTTCATTTCAGATGGGGTGGGAAGAAGCATCATGCTTCCCAGCTCTCCTTTGCTTCTCCTCCATCATCACTGAATGTATCTTTTCTAGAACGTTCAGGATGCATCGAAGTGGCAAGGAATATAAGAAATACAGTAACAGAACACAAATGACTTGTCACAATTTAGGAAAACTTGCTTAGTCTTTTGATCCTTGTTTTCCTAACCTGCACAGGGTGAGTACTATGGTATTTATTAGAATGGAAGATTGCAATGTTTATTCTAAAGGACTATGGTACAAATGAATGAAGTTTATGCAGTAGTAATCCAGAATGTTAGCAAAATAAAATAAGCTCAATAAATGTTACTTCTTTTCCTTTATCAGCACCACCTTTCTTCATCACCACCATTCCTGAGTTGGAATTATAATCAGACACATAGTAATCCCATGTATTCACTTCCTAATAATCTCAGAATTTATATGCAGCACTGGATTTGTCATTTTTTTTTTTATCAGCGGTTGCCTCCCTTGGGATTGATTCCTTAGGAAATAACAAAATAATAACAGAATGTTTAGTAGCTGTTCTTTAAATTTCTTAATAAAAAGAAACCAAGACATGGATATGCGGTTTAGATGCATTGTAGAAGATTTAAGAATCTCATTTTAAGTCTCATAATACATAGCCATCTTCACAGTCATTTCAACTTTATAATCACTAAAGATAAGGTGTTATGTAACAATTTCTTTGCAAGTTTTACTAATAATGTAATTATGTTAGCTTTGATTATTTTATGTTCCTGTTAAGAACTGAAACAAGCAATGCCACTTTTTCCCCAATGACTTTTATCTGATGCTACAAAGGTAAGTTATTCTGTAAACATTTATTTGGTTACATTGTCTTTCACAATTGGCCTATTTGGGTTTATAAAAAAAGAACAGGGGCTGGAGAGATAGCTCAGTAGAAGAAGTGTTTGCCTGGCAAACACAAAGGCAATCCCCAGTTCCACCAAAAGACAAACAAACAAACAAAACAAACAGCATTTTCTGAAATCTTATATTGGAGTTTATAAATTCAAATGCATAATGCAAGCACACAAGTAATTTCTAAAAATTCTATGAAGACAGCTAAGTAATATGTGTACACAGAATGACTGATTATAGCAATTGCA